>SNQJ01S0159215.1:6218-28109 GCA_010110895.2 Picea sitchensis | reverse complement strand
AGCCATCGACATCCAAAACCCTAACCTAATGACCTGGATTAGTCCAAAACCCTAATTCCTTAACCGGAAATAGAAAACCATCGGCAAAAAACCATGTGCCGAAAAATCACCTAATATCATGTGGTCCCGGAAATATGTCGGCCCGACGAAAATATGTCGTCCCGGAAATATGTCGGCCCGGCGAAAATATGTTGTCCCGGAAATATGTCAGCCCGACGAAAATATGTCGGCCCGAAAAAATATAACACATACCCAACAGAATTATCTATACAATTATGAAATATCTCGAAGTGTTGTTTAACAATATGGAAATATGCTTGTTATATCCAAACTCAAAATTGTTTTTGCATCCCATATATACATTTTTACCAATTTACCTAAGTTGTGTATACCCACTTCAAGGGGCATTATTACAAATCTTGACCCAATTTTTACATCCCATATAAACATGTTTACCAATTTAACCAAGGTGTGTACCCACTTCAAGGGGAATTGACCCGACCTTAACCCTATAACACCTATGACAATATTTGGGGTTGGAGACCATTTCTTAATGAAATGAAAATTAAAAGAAAGAGGAAAATAAGGAAATTAAAAGAAAAAAAAATAAGGAAAAAATATTACGAAAATTAGAAGAAAGAGGAAAATAAGGAAATTAAAATAAAGAGAAAATCAAAGATGTAATGCCTCCTCTGTTACAACAACAATTAGTGATGTATAGTAGGTAAATAATTATTTTTTTTCATTAGGTAATTCAAACATCACAACATAATTATTAGCAACACCATCGACACATCATCAAGATTAATAATGACACATAATCAACGCATCACAATCAACTAAAGAAACTTTGCTAATATTAAATAAGCATATATTAACTGATAATATAAGGAAACTACCCACCCAACCTATCATGCATAGTTAGGACCTCCAAGACACATAAACAATGTTCAATTCAAGGATTCATCCAATTGATTTTGACCATCTAAGGTCTAATCCAAATAATCCTCAAATCCACTAGATTTATCAACCATACTTAATCATCAATTATTCATGTTGTAATGAGATAATCTACTTTTACTTAAACAATATTCAAACAATACTCTAATGCAAATGAGTAGAAGGGAAATACATAAAGAATGCCAAAACCAACAAGAAAATAGGTACGATTTTAGTATATGATAAATATATGTAAAACAACAATTACGATAAATTGAGAAAAAAAATTCTTTTAAAAAAAATGATCAAGGATGACTAATAAATTCAAGATACAAATTTATTTAACGAAAGTAGGTAACCCATATTTACACTAATCTAAGTTAACATCAAATCTACAATCATTAATTGTCTTCTTTACATTAAGTTGTACAACTTACTCTTTGATTGGGACTAAATCCTGGTTTGTAAATTTACTCAGCCCAAAATAATACTATTTATTAATTTAATCTGTAATCCGGATCCCTTACACTATATTACCTTCCATTTATTAATTACAAAAATGAGGGATTATATTAATGAGGAACAAAATATAATTCATTAATATGATAACAATATAAAGGTTTAAGGAAGGTCTCCATGTAATACTTGCTTACTATTCTACTTCCATTATCTCGAATTAGAATTATCATCAATAAAATGACCTCGATTTGTAAAGAATTCTATATATCCAAGGTATTTTGGAATCAATGGTTGCAATTAAATTCCTTATAAAGCAACTAACTGTTATTATCAGTAGATTCTCAAGAAAGAGGTTATGATATTATTTTAACTTATGGTAAACCTCGATAAAAATAAAATATTTTTTTATGAAGATTCCTTAAAGTTAGAAACGCTTTCTTGTCAAGTTGTTAACCTTAATGAGTTAGTTAAGATGATTAAATCAATAATTCCAAGGGCCCTTTTCCAAGTGACTACTCAATCAAAAGTTTGGTAGAGGGAGGAATTGTTCTATAGAATTATGAATTAAGTTCGGTTTAAGTAATTAGATTACTTACGTGACTGTTGGAGAGGGAAAAAGACATCCCACTACTGAAACATGATAATGATAGTTTAAAAATAAAAATAAGCATGAAAATAAATCTTTACTTTAGTTGCAATTCGAATTATAGGTACACCAAGTCAAGCAACCCTAACCAGAGTCGAGTTTACCTTCATTGATCGGTTTGGAGAATAAAAATGAAAATAAAAATGAATATCGTAGTTGTCGTAAGTGAAAATTCTCAACAGCAAGGCAAGTAAGGATCAAATAAATCTAGATGTTCGTCATTGACAACTACAATCTCGACGGGCTAAGACTAGCACATTCGATTCGCGGCTGGAGAAGGCTGAAAGGTATCGGCCACTGATAACATTTTCCGCACAGTAAAAATTCTTCAGCCCAGTAAAAATTTCAAGTTAAGTTAAAAAAAATGAATCAAGAGGATTGTTGAATAAATACAGAACAATTATTGAATGATATAAACATGGTTTGTATATATTTTAATTCTCTTTAATCATTTGAACGTGGCAATTATGTATTTTTACAGTAAATTTATAATGTGATTAGGTAAATGTAAACATGTTAACTGATGCCTTCATAAGTGCAAGGACTTTATGAACAATAAATCTGACTCATTGATTTTGGAGGACGACTGAGAATATGCCAGCATCTTCAATGCTTAACCATCAAATTAGAATTTAAGATTAAAAGATCATTAATTGTGTCCATTCTCAATAGGTGTACGCCTTTCGACATAATAAAAAAGAATCCTCGTGAATACTCTAAAACAGTCACAGAGAACTAACTCTGAAGATCGCCATTGAAATAAGTGTTAGTGTAATTATTAGGCATCGATAAGATTGAAGGTGCGTTTAAAAGATTAAGATCCATCTGAGAACAGGTCTACCCCACTCGAACTATTCTTACCACAAGATGACTCTGTCAACACAGTCTTAACTCCTTCTTAAAAAGATAGATCATGAACCCCGATGTGAAGGAGGAATAACTCTCTAATCGAGCAACAGGTTTCGGTAATCATAGGATTGTTTGCTAACTTGAAAAAATATTAAGACTAACATTTCCATAACTTAAGATATTTAAAATTTTACCTTCGTTTTAATTACATCCCAGAGAAGAATATCGTTATGCCCGTAATGATATTCACAAGGTATATTCGATTCTCCAACCTTGAACAAATTTTGTGCCTGGACGAAAATCTTAACCAACAAAGTGACAGAACATGATTCCCCATCTAGGAACTTAAAGAAAGAGATAAGGTTCAACATACAAAAACTTTCATCATGAAGAGAGAATTAAAATAAGACTCGATAAGGAGTGGGAAATCACCACCCAGAATCTACGGGACCAGGCTCAGATTTTACTGTGATAACTTCAAACAAGGTCGTCCATGGTTAATAACTGAGTCACAATCTCAATCCGCAGATAAATAGTTTAATATTAGGTAACCTGGTGCCAAGAAAAAACAACATGAGTTCAACTTATCACTCAAGTAAGTATCAACATTTGATAGAAGGAAGGATATGACAACTATTGGTGTTCAAAAACAGAACAGGTCTTGGAGTTTACAGTGCGGTTACCAACCATCATCGATGCAGATTTCAACCCTCATTTAAGACAATATGACAATAGGGGATAGTGCAAATTATGATTTAAACTTCTCAGCAATTAAATGTTGCAGGGGATTGAAACATTTAACTGTTTTTCTTCAAATTTAAGCTACCTCTACGATTTACTATGGAACTCCGACATCGAGCTATTACATAACGATTCGATTAAGGAGGTTAAAAAAAGGACCCTAAATACATCGAGTGGGGATAAAACACATTATTCCGTTCAAATCTACTATACAAGCATTAGTTAAAACTATTAATACATTCACGCAATCTGCATGTGAACATAATATATGACATACAATCCAGAATCAACCTATCATACTAGCGAGTATATCATATAAATCTTAAAATCATAACCATAACAGTTTGAAATGTGAGAACATCAATGCCTATACATGTTTGAATCATTTCCTCTAGAAGTTCATTGAAATGTAAGGAAATACAATGATCGATTACAGTGATTGCGATGGAAGAAAATATGTTCCAAATTAACCTACGATTTACAAAAATTCAAATTGCAATACATATTCTCCATGATAATCTTATGACGGTTTATGAAACTAATAAAATTACGCCAAGATTCCAACAATCATATGTACGATAAATATACAGAACTAGATGTTATTCTTCATTCAGATTTACATTTCAGATTCTATGAATATTACTGGTACATTAAATACAAAAAAATAATGAATAAGAAGAGATGTTGTTGCTTACAGATGTTGTTGCAACTCCTTTCCTTCGCCTACCTCCCTGCGAACACTGTGGGTACTCTTCTTCCCTCGTAGCCTCTTGAGCTGCAAAGGGGTCATGCACACAAAACAAAAAATATACTCTAACTCCAAGCTTGTCTTGCAAGGTAGATCTAGCTCTCTATCAAGCTGGGCATCCCAACTCTCACAAGTAAAACCAATAAAAATAATTCAACGGCATAACTTTTTTGATAACCAATGTCATCCATTTTCTCTATAGAGCATTTGATTTATAGGATTTTCCTTAATGACACATCCCCACTTGCACAATTAATTCACTTTTTAATTAAATAAATTAGAATTATTTTTCTTGAAACTTGTCACCCTCTCCCCAAGTTGCACAAGTAATTCCACATTTTATTTTAATTAAAGTCAATTTACCTTACATTTCCTAAAAGTGTTTCTAAAATCACTCCTAGTTGTCTCTTTATCCCCCTATATTCCGATTTAATAACCATCTTAGTTGAGTTAAAATAGGAGTCTTCTTCTAGTTAGACTAGTATTAACTAGACTCTAGATACCTTTCTATGTGTACACATTCTTTCATGCTTATTTATTTCTTATTTAAAAAAAACCCTTTTTATGTTTTCTTACACACATGTTCCTTGTATCAAATATTTAAATATATTTCACCCTTTCTTAATTATTAACTTGATTTACTTCATTCCCTTTTTTAATTAATTTAGTTTTAGTTTTAGACTTCTCACCAAGCTTAGACTTAGGATTAATTTTTTAATAGGATTAGACTTTCATTTGGAGATTTATAAGTAATAAATTTCTCATTAATTATTCATATCTGAAAAATTTCTAAATATTTTCAAGGTTTAGAATTATTCTTTCAACGTTTTCTAGACCACCTACGTTCATTGGCTCAAGTTTTATTTACGCGATGTTTCCTTCAAGATGCACTATGTACTCCAAGGGTGCCACTCGCCTTTGACTAGTTTTGGTATTTGTTCAACCCTTGGAGTCAACACTCCATTTGAGTGACCTTGTGAGAGACTAAGGATTTCTAAGGAATAAGGACCTTGCCTTATTGCATGCCCCTTAGAATCTTCATGAAAGGTTGTCTAAGTCTTCTCTCATGACATTGGGAACCTCTCGAACTAGATAATCATTAACCTACAATTTGAGTCACAACGTGAGTGCTAGTAGGATGCGTCAAGGACAATGCCACATCTCTCTCTCAATATTTTTTCTATGTGCATGGCCCATTTACTCCTTATGTGAGTCATATTAATAAGAATTCATCAAACTGCATCCATCAACAAAACACTGTCAATGATCCATATATAAAATCATACTATAATATATCATAGGTCACATATGTATAAATGAAATACTCAAACCAATACAATCCATTCCCTGACTCAATCCGGAGTCCAAAGAGGTCCATTGATGCTATTGACATCCACAATCTTTCAAGTGTCCTTCACACTCAAGGAAAAATCGTCAATAACATCTATCAATACATATATATCAAATAACATTAAATCACAACCATCAACATCATCATAAAAATCCATAAGCAAAACAATAACCATGTACTATAACTTAATCACTTACATGCAAGTGTCTTGAAAGAATAAGTCAATAACAACTGCTCGCAAGAGAGAGATGTTACACACACCCCCTCTTGTTTTAAACTTCATCCCAAAGTTGTACAATATATAAAATGCAGTGATAAAAGTACTTGACAAGATCTATATGTCTAATCTATCAAATAAGTAAGGAAATTGTTGGCGCATATCATATTTGTACTCGTAGGTAGCTAAGTGTGGACTCTACTTGTCCCACTAGACCTTGACCTGATTGAATATTCGATGTTGTAGTTGTCGAGTGTGACGGTCCAGAATGCGGGTTGGTTCCATCGTGAGTGCACCCTCATTTAAAACCTGGAAGGAACTCATCTCAATCACATGTGTAGGATCACTAACATAATGTATCAAAAGAAATACATAAAAAAAATTGTGCATACGCCTCAAAGAATCAGTCAAGGATAGTCGATAGGCCACGATTCCTTTCTTTTCCACAACATTGAAAGGTCCCAAAAACCCAGGAGAGAGTTTAGCACCCTTTCCAAACTTGATCAAACTCTTTTGCAGTTTCACCCACAAGAAAACTCGGTCACCAACTTCATAACTTTTGTCAACGTGATGCGCATCAACATTAATCTTCTACTAATCTTGCATCTCTTTAATACTTTGTATTATAGATTTCATTTGTTTTTCATTTGTTGGATCGCTTCTGGTCCTACCATGACCCTATCCTCAATTCAATCCTAGATCAATGGCGTCTTACATGATCTCCCATAAAGAAACTCAAACAATGCCATCTTAATGGTACTTTGATAGTTTTTTTTGTATGAAAACTCTACCAGTGGAAAGAACTCTTCCCAATGCATTTGTTGGTCCTTTACATACATACGCAACATATCTTCCAAAAATTGGTTCGTTCTTTTTGTCTACCCTTTGGTATCAGGGTGATACGTTGTACTAAAGTTCAGTTGTGTCCCCAAGGCCTCTTGGAAACTGGTCCAAAAATGTCCTATAAACACCAATCCTCTATTGGATATGATCCTTTTTGGAACCCCATGTAATATTACAATCTCACTAATAAAAACTCTAGCTATGTCTGGCACCTGATACGTTGTATTCATAGGAATAAAATGTCAATTCTTTGTCAGAGTGTCAATTACCATGAAAATCAATTCATGCCTCCTTGTCGTCAATGACAATCCAACAATAAAGTACATCAAAATGACCTCCCATTTCGATTATGGAATAGTGTGTGGCTGTAGTAATCCTTCCAAATGTCTATGTTCATATTTCACTTGCTAACATTCCATACATCTTACCACGTAGCTAACTATGTCTTCTTTAATTCCTCTCCAGAAGAATAAAGAGTTAAGGTCTACCCTCATCTTCGTGACTCTTGGATGATCCATGTACATTTCTTGATGCACTTCACTCAAGATCAAAAATAATTATTCATTAGTGATGCGTAAATTTTGTTGGTATACCTCAATAATCCATCATTTTTCCAATGTATAGCAACTTCAAACTTTATTTGCCATCATTGTATGCAGTCCGATAGTTTCCTTAACCTCTTTATACTAGTCATTGTTGAACTGTATAGTTAGAATATTTCTCGAATAGAATCCGAAGATGTATCACCGATAATATGCATGTTCTATGACTCAATGCATTTTCCACTCTATTGATCATTCCTTATATGTAAGTAATCTCAAATCCTATATTAAAGTAGTACCATTAGCGCCTTTATGCTTGCGTTCAAGTCCACTTTGCTTAAATATGTGTTTGCCAATCACTTAGTGATTTTTTAGTTTGGTGCAGTCGGTCAGGATATGACTCCACACTCTACTCGAATTAAAGGAAAATATCCAATAACTCCAAATCCTATGTTGCATAGTTCTCCTCAAGCATTCTGAAATTTCCTTGAGATGTAGGCGATCACTTGTATGTCTTGCATCAATACTCCACCTAAATAGTTCCTTGGGCGATACATCCCATACCAAAATTCCTTGTCGATGTCAAGGGGTACCAAGTATCCCGGTGGTGTTTCAAATTCCTTGACCCTTTGCAGAATATGCATTCTTGGTCCATAAAAATTCCTTTTTTCTTTTTGCAATTTCTTGTTGGTTGCTATCTTCAAAAACCTTTATTGGCTTGTCGGTAATATCTGCTAAACCCATAAAGTTTGTATACAGTACGTTGCAGCCGATGGAGGCCATTCCATATCCTCTACTTTCCTTTGGATCCCATGACTATGCATCATAGGATATAGCATTACCCCAGTAATGAATCTTTGTTTGGTAGAAAGAACATTTTTGGCAGTTTCCCATATAATTTGTTTTCTAGTAAACATTGTATTACTAAGCTTAAATGTTTGTAATGTTCTTACGTCATCGAGAATATATCAATGTCATCAATTAATATGAACAAGCTTTTGCGATTAGGTAGGAACGCATTTATCAAGATCATGAATACCCACGTTTGTTGATCCAGCTTGTTAAAATAAATGAAGCTAGAGTATGGAACCTCATCTTGAATGTTCTATTATGAATATATTCACCTTTAATTCATAAGTGGTGATATCCTTATCTCCAAATCGATCATTGAAAAAGCCGTCCTTCCTTTCATTTGATCAAAAATCATCTATTCTTGGCAACAAATATTGTTTCTTGATGTTTCCTTGTTCAATTGATGGTAGTCAATACAAATTCTCCATGACTCAGCCTTATTTCTTATGAAAATACTTGAGGGGCACCATAGTGACACCTTGGGAAATATATATAGGTCAACAACTCCTTAGGTTATATTTTCAGCTCTTGTAACTTTCAGTGTTGATATCCAGATAAAGATTCTTAACGATTAGTTGATTCAAGTTTTCAATTAGGTTAATAACTCCAACTCTCTTTTGGGAAGAAATCATGAAATTATCTTTTGAAATACGTCAACAAAATCTCATACTACCAAAAGGTCTTCTAATCCTTATGCCTTGTTATTTGTCATTCAGTGCTAGGATTGTATATATCTTGCATCCTTTGTGCATTCTCTTATGTGTTGTGAGGAAGAATGAACCATAAGGAAGGACCTCCTTGGTTTTCTTCCCACAATCCTCTTATGTACCCCATCATCGATCCAGCTTAATTGTTTCTTCTTGTTGAATATGTCATCCAATTACAACGATCCATATTGATCACTATGTGATAACATCTTAATATCATGACATATAGGTTTACCTTCATTAAAAAATCTCCCAAGTTAATGATACAATATAACTTTTCCTCCTACCTTTTGTTTGGCACACGAAGCCATTTCTACATATCAAAACTCATCCTGCTCGACTTCGCTACCTTAATTATTTTTAGTGCTTTACTAGAAATAAAGTTCTCTATAACACCTGGATATATCAAAATACTAAAATTTTGTATGAATATTTTACCTAACGTCTCGATCATAATGGATTAGTGCTCAACTTGGAGGTTATTCATAGCTACATGAATCTTGTGGGCCTTGGCCAGATCTCCAACTATAGTGTTTATTGCTGATTGGTTGCTCTCGCCTTATCAACTTGAATAGTATCGTTAGTAATGTGGCTCTCCACATGTCAACATTTAGTCTTAGTTCAATACTCTCCAGTCCCACTGAAGTAGAAGTTGTTGGCCTACGACTGAGATCCTAGTATGTTCTTTTAAGCATGCCTAAATTGCTACTACTATGGTCGACATTGTTGTTTATGTAGTAGTCCTATGTAGGGAATCCTCTTTTGAGGATTCATTCATCGTGGTGTCATGAACGTGTATCCTCTCGACATATCTTGATACCTGATGTATGTGCAGTTGGTTTTTGATGTTGTTGTGCACTTGATTTTGTTTGAACAGTTGGTCCTGCAGGAGTCCTATCATGAACCTTATTGGTCAGCTCTTCCTCATCTTTTAGGGTCTTATGGATTGCTTCATGCAATGTCTGAGGAATTAAAATCCTCATTGTCCTGCAGATGTTGAAGTTAAAAGATGAACTCAAACTTGTTGACCTTTAGATTTTCTTTGTGCATATGTGGGGCATACCAAAGTAGCTCCATAAATATGGCCTCATACTATGGCATCGTATCACCACCCTTTTGTAATGGGTTGAAGTCATTGAGCTAACACTCAATAAATTACTCTGACATATACATATAAGGAACCATTCTAGAAATTGTTATTTATCCCCTATCCTTGGGATAACAAAGGAGATTATGTCGATCCCAGGAGGTCCTAGACATGGAGTCACAGAGAGCCATATTTTCTTTTTAGCTTGTACAGGTATGCCCATCCTTTATTAAGTTCCTTCCAACTATCAACAACAAAAACATCCAACCCATTATTTGGTTGAAATAGCAGTGGGTCTTGATCCTTGAGTTAATGAGTCCACATATCATGGTATGTCACTATTAATCTCAAAATGTTTGAATATGTGCATTTAATTGTCTTTTATTCATGAAGTTTGCTTGGAAATTCTTCCTTTTAACTTTCTCATACCTAGGGGAGATAACAGAGTTCCCTAGCAAGTTACCTTAGGATGGGTTGTCACTAGGTGGGTCTATGAAGGTCATCGTTCATTCCTTCCATATACCACTTTTCATCATTTCCCTCTCCTTTATCCCTACATTTTTTCGCGCATTGGGTTTTCCAAGGTAGTAAGTGTTAATATTATGGTAACCGGAAGATATGAACCTCTATTATGACCTATGAAGAGACTAGAATCATCCTCTGGGAGAATAGCCAATTGAAGGAAACCCTAGACAAGTTGTCGACTAAACAAATATATTTTATTTTAGTTATTGATGTGAAGGAAGTTGGCCCCAGTTAAGTGGCTAGTCCTATAAATCTGATAGTTTCATTATTTATCATCTCGACAGTTGCAGTGAGAGCAATATATGCACAAGCAGTTGCAGGCAACAGCAATTTTGTGCGCAGGTTTTCTGGGAGAGCTAGAAAGTGGTGTGCTAGCTTCTAGGTGGGATCATCTGTTCAGTTTATTTTCTATTCTCTTGCTTGGTGCGTTTAGTGCATTTAGCCTCTCTTGGCCTATTGATTGTGGCAGAATTCTCTTCTCAGTCAAGGTCAAAGTGCTCAGGGGATGGCATTGGTCTATGGTTGGGTGATGAGGGTATCGTCAATGGTTAAAAAAGCACAATCCTCTATATTCTAAGGTTGTGCATTTACCCCCTTGATTAGCCTAAAGCGTTAGAGGAAACATAGTAATTATTGATCTCGGTGAGGAATTGCGTAGGAGTTACTAGGCTTGACTTCAAAGTGCGGCTAAGTTACTAGTAGTAGCAGTGCGAAACCCTAATTCTTTGATCCAACACCTTGTGATGGGCATCTTGATCAGGAAGATATCGAGATGCACCCTAACTCAGTGCACCTATTGACTTTCTCGGAAGAGAGAAATGACGCTGTTGAAGATTTGGATCAAGGCATGACCAATTATTAATGGCCGAAGACATGTGCAAAACAATCTCGACCTCTTACATTACAATACTTACGGGACAATTAGAGAGATGATATGGATGTCGATAGTGGAGCTTCGAGGCACATGATGGAGATCAAGCTAGACTCTGAGATCTAAATGAGAGAAAGACATCATCTGAAGAGGATCTTGGAGACAAAAGAACCTACCCCGTCGATGGATTTGGACAAGCCTCCATCACATTGGAATTAGGTAATCATGTTCACTTAAGCAATGTCTATATGTACCTGTTATAGAAGAATCTTGTATCAATATCATGTTTAGAAGACAAAGGAAATAGAATAGCCTTCATAGATGAAAAGTTGTTATCACGGCATAAATATTCCAGCATAGAATATGCTAGGGTTATTAGAAGACGTGAAGAAAATCTATATAGACTACCCGAGAAGAATAGAAGAATCCTAATTGTAAGTCAGCCACAATGAGTTTTGGCATAGAATGTACACTCATATCAATTATCAAACACCTTTCCTCAGAAGATGGTTGAAGGGATACCCAATTGAAGTCTACACATGAAGTAATTTGCCGAGGATGTGCCTTGGGAAGAACATTAAGAAACCATTCCCAAAAGCTGACAACAACAGATCTAGGAAACCCTAGATCTAACACTCGGAATGTTCGGTCCAGGCTTGATAAAATATTTAGGAGAGATCTCTACTACTTAGAATTTCATAGATGACTATTCGAGATATGTGGCTATACCTCTTGAAGTCAAAAGATGAAATTTCAAGGAATTCAAAGCATTCAAAGGGCAGAAATAGAGAACCTTACGAAAAATAAGATCAAGACATTAAGAATAGATAATGGAGGAGAATACACCTTGAAGGAGTTCATTGCATTATGAAAATTAGCGAGGGGTTAGGGGGGAGCTAATTGTTCCTCATAATCCTCAACAAAGCGATATGGCGAGAAAGAAAACAGGATCTATTGAAGAAACAATAAAATCCCTATTGAATTATCAAGATCTATCCATGTTTCTATGGGCATCAGTGATATTATATACATGCGAAACGAGAAGCCCTCATCATATTGAATGACATGACACCCAGCATTCTTAGGTGAGAAACCTAATGTAGAAAACTTAAGGAAATATTTGGATGTCAGTTTATTCTCATATTCCCAAAGATAAAATAAACTAGAACCCTCAGGAAAAAAAGGGGATATTCGTGGGATACAACGATTCATCCAAAGCCTATAGAATATATATTCGAGATCAACACAAGATAGAATGTGAGACATAACATTCAATGAAAGAATGGCCTTGAGGAAAATGAGTGAAGGAAACTATGAAGAAGAAAGAAATTGAAGAACTAAATGGAGAAAACAGAAGATGAAAATAACAAAAATGATCAACCTGATCATCCTATGGAGATATGTGAGCAGTCTAGATAATATACCAAAGAAAAACAAATGACCAACTTGGCTTGAAGCCACATTACAAGGCCTTGAGAAAGAGTCAATGTTCCAGAAGGAACATCCGGGAAGACTAAAAGACCAAAAATATCCTCAGGATTGTCTGACATACATGACAAAGCTTGTTGATGAAGAACCTACTACATTTTGAAGAAGATTCAAAAGGAACAATGGAAAGAGCTATGGTGGAAGAACGGTAGTCCATTATGAAAAATGAAGTATGGGAAATTGTACTCACACCTAAAGAGAAATCGATTGTAGCGTCAAAATGGGTATACAAGATCAAACATCGTGGAGGCAGGCGTGGATAAATATAAGGCAAGATTCATGGCGAGAGGATTCTCCCGGAGAGAATACTTCCTCAAAACTATCCTATAACTATCATAACTATCATAACCTTTGCTCCGGTGGCAAGGTATACTTCCATCAAAACTATCATATCTCTTGCCACTTCCATGGGATGGAATCTACACCGAGGATGGATGTAAAGACAACCAACTCAATGGAGCTATCGAAGAAGAAGTATATATTGAAAAACCTCCAAGGATTAGAGGTACACTCGAGAACACTCATGTTTGAGGTGAGAGAAATATATGGACTCCATGGCTCAAAGGGATTAGTATCAGGATGGGCGGTTATTTAACTTGAGACTTAGTTTTTCAAAAGAGTAATGCAGATCCAAACCTTTTCTACAAAGTCATGAACAATGCAACTGTGATTCTACTATTGACCCATATGTTGATGATCTATTCATAATGGGTGAAGAATCTCTAATCATTTAGTGAAAGAAGGATTTAACCTCTGGATTTGATATGAAAGATCTCGTTCTCATGCACTATTACTTGGGACTAGAAGTATGGCGTGGTGAAGTATTCCTTGGACAAGAAAATGCTTTAATAAAGATCCTTCAGAAGTTTGAAATGATGGACTATAAGTCCATGGACAATCCTATGAATCGCGGATATAAGAAAAGTGAAAGTCCCGATTCCGATCCAGTAGATCCATCTACTATACTCGACAACTAATTGGATCATTGATGTGTTTAGTAAATAATCAACCAGACATTTTCTTTCTTTGTAAATACATTAATTTAGTTCCAGGTGGAACCGAGATAGGAGCATTGGATAGTTGCAAAAGCATAATCTTAAGATATATTCATGGGACAATAAAATATAGCTTAATATATACTGCATCTAGTGATATCCAACTTCATGGATTCACACTCTGATTGGGTAGGAAGTGCAAAAGACAAAAAGAGTACTTCAGGTATGTGTTTTGGTTTGGGATTTGCTATGATATCTTGGAGCAGCGGGAAGCAAAAATCACATGTACTTAGTACAACAAAAGGAAAGTATATGGCAGCTTGTGAAGCATGCACAAAAGCGGTATGGATAAGGAAATTAATCTCCGATTTATTTGATGGACTCGAATCGACCACAATATATTGCGATAATTAGAGTTGTATAAGATTATCTGAGCATCCAATGTTTCATGAAAGATCAAAGCACATTGAGATCAAATACTAGCTATCGAGATAAATTCCATGAAGGAAGTGGCTTCGAGTATATCTAGCGATGAAGCGGACAACGGATATCCTGGCAAAGCCTCTTTCGAGAATCAAGTTTGCATATTCCCGAGAGAAGATAGAGAGTTGGAAATAACTCTCTTAGCTGGAATGGAAGACTCTCCAAACTAGAAGGTACACAAAAATGTTTATTTATATGATTAAAATAACTCTCCAGTTAGGAGGGATAATTGATAGAGTTATTTATTTTTTGTAAGAGTCCATATTGGACGGATGCTTTCCTGTTGGAAGGGTGGATTAGAGATTTCTAATAGACAGTGGCACCCATTGTGGTTAATATGGGAGGTAGTATGATTGTTGATGTATCGTAGATAGCGACTTCCCATTATGAGGAGTAGTCTAGAACTGATCATTCTTCTTGGCAGTCACTACGAGTAGTGGTCAAGTAGAATGAATACATACCGTCGAGCTGATCATTCTTTGAAGTTCCTGAGTTGTGGCTTGATTTCGAAGAATCATCCATTTGGGAGGTTGATGCGGACAAACATTCCTCGAGGAAGACTCATTCTTTCAGGTTACACTTTTAGTGTCCGGAGGATAAGCGGGGTGAGAATAGTTGAATGATTACTCCTCGAGGAAGACTCATTAAGCTCCGGAGTTACACCTTATTTGAGTGTCGGAGAATGGCCGAAGGGTGAAGGTGTAGTCTAGGCTCATGTCAGGGTGATTGTGGAGAAGCCGGACTCATTATCTCTAGGTACACTTTTTAATTAATGGAAGAATGGCCGGGGTAAGAATAGTCTAGGATAGATGGAACAATAGAGGCTCATTCCTTATAGGTTACACTTTGTTTAGTGTGAAGGAATGGCCCAGGAGGCAAGGAATAGTGCAAGATTTTCTTTCGAGGAAGACTCATTCTCTCGAGGTCACACTTTGTTTAGTGCCGAAAGAAATGGCCGGGGTGGGAAATGGTCTAGGTTCAGAAATCGGAAGCAATCCTTCTTCCTTGGTTGAGAAGAATGTTGCAGATAGCCTGATGTTGATATTCTATATTGAGGGAAGACATTCTTCAGATCCTGAGATGTGAGTGAAAATTGGCTTGAATGATTATTGTTGATACTCTATCCTGAGGGCAGACATTCTTCCGAGATCTCATAGAAGCGTGACTAAAAAATGGCCCGAGATGATTTAGTTTTATCATAACCCTATTTCCATGTAGATGAAGACTACTGTGCTGGCAGACATTCTTTGAATATCTGAGATGTGAGTGAAAATTAGCTTGGAGATAGTTTTATCATAACATTGTTTTCTATGCACGGGTTGCTAGTTGTTATGAAGGACAATTTGTGATTTTGTTTCACAAAGTCTGAGTAGTTGTACTATGAATAGACACGAGTGTGTTCTATAAATTGATATTATGCCAGTTGTCATAGGAGATTATCTAGTTGGATAATAATGGCAGTTCTTGTGCCTTTCTGAGTTAGATAGTGCATTGTGCTCAATACCATACCTCCCTAGCTAGGAGAAGGTGTTAATATTATGGTAACCCAGGAAGTATGAACCTCTATTATGACCTATGAAAGAGACTAGAATCTATGAAGGAAGAAAAGAGTGAAGGAAACCCTAGACAAGTTGTCAAAATTTTGAACAAATATATTTTATTTGAATTTATTGATGCCCAGAAAAAGAAGTATTTGATTAATTTGTGATCCACTATAAATAAAGAGACGCAGTTTCATTATTTATCATCTCAATAGTTGCAGAGAGAAATGGATCTACACAGAACAGTGGCAGTCTTGTGCGCAACTCTCTAGGAAAGTGTGCGCTAGCTTCTGGGTGGGATCATTTGTTCAATTTAGTTTCTATTCTTTTCTTGGTGCATTTTAGCCTCTCTTGGCTATTGAACTTGTAACAGAATTCTCTTCTTAGTCATGTCAAGGTGCTTTCGGAGGGTGGCTTAAAAGGCACATGGTTGGAGTGTTGGGTATCGTCAATGGTTAAACAGGCACAATCCTCTATATTCTAACAGTAAGGGTTGTACCTTTACTTATGGGAAGAAGGGAACTCTGGTGTGGTAAAAGTAAGTGGAAAAAGTTAAAATCCAATGTTGAAACATTTGATATGTTTCACCCAGGGATCCCCAAAAAGAAAATAAAAGGATTCTTAGCAAGAAAAAGGGACCATAAAATAAATAAAACTCAAGACCCTAATTGGTGGATAGAAGGTCTCATCATAATCCAGCCTATTAGGTCAGCCAGAATGTAGTGGTATGAAACTAATGCATGCTGGTCACTGCTTCGAGTAGTGGCTCTTGGTGGCACCTTGAAAGAGGGTCTCATGTGGTCACTACACTATGGTAGTGGCTCTTGGTGGCATAACCAAGAGAAAAGGGGTCTCATCACGAGCCAACCTTCTCATCTTCATGAAATGCTTGTGGGTAACATTGTCACCATTGGTCACAATGCCAGGGCAGTGTTCTCCATCTATTCTCTTGAAAGAAAAATAAATAATACAAAGAGTAAAAAGGAATTGAATGGGCTAGGAAACAATTTCATCCATGACAAGGTGCATCTCACCCTCTATAGAGGCACCCACAGGTAAGACCTACATTTCCCAGTTATCACTATACACCCCTTGCCCAAACATCCCCTACACCATCTCATGAATTTACATGACCTAGATTGGTATTCACCTGGAAAAAACCCACACTTGAGTAGAATTATCCCAACAAGACATCTTGAGACCCTATCCAAACCTCACTTGTTAAATATCATAACATCTTTGAGCACTTGTCTGGGAAAATGGGGGCTTGATGCACATGTTTGGGTAACTTTATTATTAGATGTTATTGAAATTGCTATGATCCTTGTGACTTATGATCCCATGGAGGGTGTAATTTCTTTTGCTACAGGACCATGGCTAAAGCAAAAGTACATATGGGGACATGATTAGCTCGTACCTCCATAGGGCTAAAATCCCACTAGATGGATGGTGAGACCCCAACTAGAGGCAAAGGGATAATAGAGAATTTCACTAGAGAAAAGAGTGGATGTTCCACCAATGGCACTTTTGCAGACCTAGACCCAAGGGGGTATTTCCTTCCCACCATGACGTTGGCCCTTGAATGCCCCTGGTGTCATCATTTTAAGCCGTGATGTCATCTAGTTGGGGTTTTAGGCATGAGGATAGCTTTGGTTGGCATGTGTGGAAGTTTATTAGGATTTTTGAGACGCAAAGTTTCACTTTGGAGGTCTAGTGTTCCATGAGGGGGGCCAACATCACCATAGGAAGGGCATGAAGTCACCCTAAAAAGATAAAATTAGGTATTTTATTGTCAATTTTATGTAAAACTGGAATTTTGATTTAAATTGGCCATGTCGGCCTTTTTTGACCTAAAATGTAATTAAAGGTCATTTGTATTGTATAAATAAGGGAAAATATCTTATTTTCTTCATCATATTTCACTCACACAAGTGTGAGGTATGAAATTCATCCTCTTTTAAGGATTATTGGCTGAACTAATTGGCGTGCAACACTTGGAGGCAACTTATATTGTTGTATTTTTTGCATTTTGATGGTGGAAAATATTCAACTAAGGTTTGTGACTAGATTATTCTTGGTGAAGTAAGTAGACATCTGCAATCCTTCTTTGTTTTGAATGGTTATGGTATATTTTACTTGTTCATTTATGAAATTATGAAATTGCTAGTGTGAAACCGTAGGAGAAAAGAACATGTTATTATCCTTCTCTTAATAAATCTTCACCTACTTGATTTTTCTAGAAGACACCTCCCTTGAAGGATATACTAGAGCCCTACCTTAGTAGAACTCTAGTACTATTTCTTCATTAATATTTCATATTTTAATTCAAGCTTGACCTAAAGGAGAAGGAAAATCGCTAGGGCCTAGTGTTACCTACTTCCTAGCAAATTTTTCCTTCTAAGGTTTTGGATGATTGAGGCCTTAGGTTACTGACACCTCAACCATCCTCCATCTTCCTTTATCTCACCCATTATCATTTGTTTCCCTCTAAGAATTTGTGTTGCACTAGTGACTCCATTTACCCTAAAGGAACTAGTTTATACCTTACAAGTTATTGATTGACTAAAAAAACCTCTAAAACATCCACTTCAATATATTTACTAACCATTTCTAACCATAGATTGGACTAACCTACTAACTATCTTGTTGTTTTTGCAAAATATTTCTACAACCATCTATAATAGCAGCAAAATCACCTTAAAAGAAAGTTTTAAAGCGGATTTTACATTGCCTTCATTGCTTCTGACAAGTACTAGCATTTTTCCAAGTTTAGGTTATCATTTTTTGTCATTATTGAAGCTTTATTGAGGCATAATTGTGAAGCTATTATTGTATATACATTGTTTTTATAAATATTTATGTTGCTTCATATTATATATCAGCTTATGCTTTTTATCATAGTCTATGGTTTTATGAATAACTAACATCAATTGGTACTTGAAAATAGTATTTTTCTTGTTGTCTTGTTCTCGGTGTTAGAATATAGAAGATGGTGTGCTAATTTTACCATTGACGATACCCTCGTCACCTAACGATAGGCCGAAGCCTCCCTCCGAGCACCTTAACCTTGACTGAGAATTCCTCCAGAAGCAAACCCTAGGCTAGATAGCCAAACAAAGGGTAGTGCACCTCTCTTCAAGAATAACGCAACAAAAAAGACTGATCAGATAGCCCCAAACCCTAGCCAAGAGATATTCAAGAAAAAACTGAGAACTTGTTGCTGGTGCAGCTACACCAGCTCTTCCTCCAAACCTGCGCACCAAACAACAACTATAGTGTGGACCAAACTGCAGAACTGCAATTCTGAGATGTGACAAATGAGAACTGGCGCCCTGTATTTATAGTAGTTCTGCCAGTTTTGTTGGGGTTGACTTCTCCTTCTGGATAAGTGTCTGTTCAGTATATTATTATAATTTTTGGCCAACATCTTCTCTTGGAGGCTAATAGCCTAATATAAATTATCTTCTTGAGCCAACAAGGCTTCTAGGGTTATTAGCCAACTCATTAGAGTTTCTCTTGCTTCCCGGAGTCTTATATTCTCATCAGGTTCACACGTGGGGTTAAATACCTCCCACATCTACCATAATATTAACACTCCCTCCTAGCTAGAGACGTATTTACAGGTAATGGACTTGAGCACAAAAACATACCATTTACCCGGTAGCATCATTATAGTCATCTAGACTATTTCATGACTAGATCATGAGCATCACCATCACCATCAGCTGCATCAATTCTCGAAACCATACTTCATCTGAGTAATTGGATATGATTTTGGATAAGTCACTCTCACCATGGAGTGATACAAGAGGAGTAAAAATCTTTGAACTATTTTCCATCTGGAAAATATATGTTCATAATTCATCTAAATGATCATTATCTCCAATAAACTGTTGATAGTCTTCAAGTTAATTAGAACAAGGATAGAACACACCTGTGTCTATTCATAGTAGTACATAACTACAATATAGTGGTTCACTACCACATCGAGTAATACATAAGTACTTGATCAGCAATGTATGGTTGCGAACGGTGAAACATATTCACCATAGTAGTCCTCATCTACTATCATACAGTATTCATAACAAACATCTGAGAGCATCCTGCATAGAAACAATGTTATGATAAAAACTGAATCATTTGGGCCAATCTTTCACTCACGTTTGTGAGATCTAAAAGAATGTCTACCTCACGAACAGTGGAACATATCTTCCACAGTAGTATATCTCTATTGTTTGGAGACAGGTAGTCTCCATAACAATCATCTGATGCCATCCTGCATAGAAAATACTATTAAAGATAAATTGAATCCTCTGGGCAGATATTTCACTCACGTTTGTGAGATCTGAAAGAATATCTTCCCTCATTAGTAATGGGCTATCTACCCTATTCTTCAAAAACAAGTAAGAACGTGTATTTTTTATTTCTGAGCCTGGACCATTTCTCACCCTAGGCCATTCTTCCTACACTAATTAAAGTGCACCCTGGACAGAATGTATAAACCCTAAGAAATGTTTGGACCATTCCTTACCCTGGGCCATTCCTCTGACACTAAACAAAATGTAACCTGGAGAGAATGAGTCTGCCCTAAGGAATGATTGTCCCTGATTGTTGAGCCTATACTATTCCCCACCCGGGGCCATTCCTCAGACACTAAACAAAGTGTAACCTGGAGAGAATGAGTCTTCCCTCGAGGAAAAACTATCCGGACCATTCCCCACCCTAGGCCATTCCTCCGACACTAAACAAAGTGTAACCTGGAGAGAATGTATAACCCTCAAGGCATGTATGTCCTGCACCAACCTCCAAAACGGACCATTCTTCGAAACTTCTCACAACTATGAACTTTGAAATAATGAATGCCCAATGAGGCAGACCATTCTACTTGACCACTACTCAGAGTGACTGCCAAGAAGAATGACTGTCCTAGACCACTCCCCATGTTAACCACAATGGGAATTCGTTGTATATGATACATCAACAATGAATCTACCGCCCATTTTAATTACAATGGGAGGTCGATATTTGTCAGAAATCTCAATCCATTTTCCGAACATGAAAGCATCTGTCCAATCTGGACTATTTTTCAATTACAAAGATAAATAATATTTCCAGTGCTCCCTCCTAACTGGAGAGTTATTTCAATTACAAAAATAAATGTTTGTGTACCTTCTTCTAGTTTGGAGAGTCTTCCCTTCCAGCTAAGAGATTTGTTTCCATGAGCTCTAGGTTGAGTATGCAAGTTCTTTCATCTTGAATAGAGTATTTACCAAAATGTATGCTTATCTGCTCATATGTGGAGATATGTATTGGAGAAATCATTTTCTCCCTTTTATCATGGATAATGTAATACTTGTATTGTAGTCTGGAACACTGTGAAGGCTTCATGTAGATCTGAGCAATAGAGTATATCATAGTTGGATAACTGGAACATATCCATGTGGTACTTCTTATGTCATCATGAGATCTGATCTTCTGAGTAGTCATCTTGATGTTATAGGAAATCTTCACCACGCTTCTATTGTGCACTGGATGTTCTATGCCAAGTTGTCTTCTTCTTATCTGCATACAGGAGTCTCTTTCTGGTATGCCTCAAAGTCTTGAGATTGCTCTTCATACGCTCTTTATTCAATTTCTCTAAAGAACATTCTTTGCATTCGTCTGATGTAGAATTCCTTCTCATGGATGTTGCAGATGATATAATGGCTCATGCAGTGATATGTCTGGTGTACTGGAACAAGTAATCATCATAGTCTTCTCCCTCCATATGGGAGAACCTCTGGTTTTGGATCTTGCAATGCTTTCATAAGTTTTCCATACACTGTTCTTCATCACGACTTTTAGTTCTTCTGCTTCATTGTTTTTAGTGAGTTCATATCAAGCTGGTAATCTTGTGATTCTTTGATACAATGACTGGTTGTTCTAGTTTCAATTTCTTTCTTGGAATCTTCATGTTTTTATTTTACTTTTGGATCCATGGAGTTTCTTATAGATTCCATGCCCTAGA
>SNQJ01S0159214.1:0-21892 GCA_010110895.2 Picea sitchensis | reverse complement strand
TTTTACAAATCATATGTGAATCAATATTTGGTATTGAAGTTGATTTACAAAGGATTCAAATAATAAGCTTACAGTCCAAATGCAAATCAATATGGGTATTATATCGACATTCGATAAACTCCAAAAGGAAAACCATTTAAGTATGAAATATACAATAGATGTAAGCACAATGAACCTTTAAAAACATGTTTTGAGACGGGATATTATGTGAAATTAAGTTTCCATGCTTCATTCATTATTTCAGTCATGAATCAAACATGAAAACGCAAGATAAAAATAAATCAAGAATAATCAAACATCCCTTTTTTTATAACCCAATAATCACCCCCAAATGGTAGTATTTACAGGATGAGGTGTAGGCAACTATACGAAGTGTCATTTTTTGTTCAAAAAAGAAAAAACATGCAGGGCTTCCAACAATGGGGACTTACTGGGAGAAGCAGTTATCTCTGCATTACCAATGAGCTCATGTTAGAACTGATTATAATGAAAAAATTAAAGAACAACTGAAAGGTAATCAAGCATCCAAATCAAATTCCAAAAAACATCACATGGTCCAGCTTCAGATGTCTCTGTTCAAACGAAATCCGATGACAAGTTTTAATTATGAGAGAATTGATGTTCAAGCTAATGAATCTAATACTATTAACAGGGCCACTACTTCTAGCAGGCATCCATAGGCTCAGCAGGGATATCAATTAACCCACTCTGATGCCTCTACCCTATCCAAGAATTTTTAATTCAAAATGAAGGGCACTTACGATTAATATCAAAATTGATACCTAATAATTTTCTTGAACCCAACATTGCTTCGCTACCAGAAGGCCTGTTCAGTACCCCGACGAAGTTGTCTTGGCATCATGTATGCATTTAACCGCTTCCTACAGACCTGTTTAGTATCTCGACGGGTTTACAGAAACTTCCCACAACTCTCTAGAAATTATTTACAATTTGACATAAATTTGATGATCTTCAGAAGAGTGGGGTGATGCTGAAAATTTCATTTTTCATAACATTTGATATTTTCCAGCCTTTAATTTTTCACTTGATAACCTTCATTATGATCTAAAATTAGTTTTCTGATGAGACTAATTTTTCGAGGACAAGAAGGCATACTTGAGTTATTTTCTTTAAAAAAAGGGACTGCATAAATAGATTTAATGATGGTCGTGTCTTCTCATAATTATAAAGTGAAACCAACAAACCTATTTCGAACAGAAAGTTTGTTTAGCTAGTCTGCGTTTCAGCAATTTACAACATGGATGCTCTGAAAAGACCTTGATTGTTTCTTCATAATGAGGCATTTTGGTTTCCCTTCATGAACTAAAAGGTGACATAGACATAAGTTTAACCAGAAAGCAACGAAAACAAGAAAAATGAAAAGAACCAAAATCAAAAAACAAAAGTAAATCAAAACAAAAAAAAAAATATGTAGAAAGGTGGATCTAGAATTATCAAGAAAAATACCTTTTGAGAGCTTGGCCATTCACCGGGAAGGTGTCTGGCTATCCCTCCAAATTGTGTAGATGGAAAGAGTTGGGACCTAGTTTTTCAGTGATGATGAATGGTCCCAGCCAAATATTTTGGAACTTAGTGTGTTCCACTTTTCCCTCGTGAGGTTTATCCCATTTGAGAATCAGGTCTCCTACCTCAAAGTTTCTATCCGAAGAAGAGTTTGAATCAAACCATCTTTTCACAATCTGATGATGCTGATCCAACTTCTTCTTTGCTTGTGCTCTTACTTCCTCTAGTTTCAACAAGGCATGGATTCTACTTTCGAGAGGAGGGCATTCCTCTTCTTGAACTTTCTGTGATAATTGCAGAGAGGGAAGCATAACATGTGGAGGGAGAATCACTTCTCTTCCATAGACAATAAAAAAAGGAGAATTACCAACAAATGCTTTGGGATTTACTCTGTCAGCCCATAGTGCGTTAAACAAAGCATTGTGCCAGATCTTGTGGTTTTCAGAAGCCGTCCTCTTAATGATCTTGATCAAATTTTTGTTTGTTGATTCTGCTAGGCCATTTCCTTGGGGGTAATAGCTGGCCGAATATTTAAATTTAATCCCTTTTTCTAAGGAGAATAAATTCATATCCAGGGATGAGAAATAAGATGCGTTATCAAAGACTAAACAATCAGGAATACCGAATCTAGTAATGATATTTGTGTTAAGGAAAGATACTACCTAGTTCGTCTTTACCACTTTTGAAGGTGAAGATTTGGACCATCTGGTAAAATAGTCCATTGTTGTAATGATATATTTATTCTGCTGTGAAGAATCAAGGTTAATTGGTCCTATGATGTCGAGTACCCACTGCTGAAAAGGTGAATCCACAGTGACAGGTTGCAAAGGGAATGTTACTTTTTTCACTCGTCCACCAACCTTTTAGCAGATTATGCATTTACGACATAATGCATGGGCATCTTTAAATAACATGGGCCAATAGTACCCAACTCTTAACACTTTTTGAGAAGTGGTGTCTCCATCGAACTGTCCACTAGCCTCACCTGCATGAAGTTCAGATAGAACTTTTTATACTTCATCTTTTTCCAAACAACACATAAGAACACCATCAAAATTATTTCTAAACAATATGTCATTTATTAGCTGAAAAGATGTAGATTTTAATTTGAGTGATCTTATGTTTTTAGGATCAAGATAGAGAGGAGCAGATCCATGTGTTAAATAAAATTTTATATCATCATACCAAGAATTAACAACATCTTGTGTGCAGCAGATCTGATTTTCATTGAGTTGATTTACAGGTGGGATATTAATTTGACTTTCATGTTCTTCAACTGAATCAACCACTAGTTTACATAGGCCTTGACCTCTAACAAGTTGTGCAGGAGTTATTTCGAGGTCATATTCTTGTAACAATGTCATCCAATTTTCTCGTTTTTTTCCCAGTTCCTTTTGTACTAATAAGCTTCTTACGACAGGGTAAGGAACAATGACTTTAGTTCTGGATTTCAACAGATAGGATCGTAAGTGTTTAACTGCTTTGAAAAAAACATACGCCTGTTGATCTACAGCTGGGTAATTGAGTTCATCCCTTTTAAAATATGAGCTCATGGAGGCAATAGGGATTTCATTGCTTTCAACATTTTTTTGTGTTAACACAACAATGTAAGACCGATCGGAGGTGAAAGTGTAAAGAGTGAAATCTTGTGAGAAATCAGGGCTCATCAAGGAAGGGGCTTCCACTATGGATTTTTTGATGGAATCAAAGGATTGAATTTCCTATGGTCCCCAACAATACTGAACATCCTTTTTAATTAAATTCTGTAATAGTCTTACCATTTCTGAAAAACTCGTGATGAATCTTTTGACGAAATTAATCTGGCCTAAAAAGGATTGCATGGATTTTTTAGAGGAGGGAGGGGGGAAGTTTGGAAATGACTCGAGTTCTTTCGAGATCGATGATTATTCCGTCATTGGAGACTATGAACCCAAGAAATTTTTCTTGTTCCACTGCAAAGACTGACTTCCTAGGGTTGAGGGATATGCCATACTTGTGGCATCGTTCTAGAACAATCCTAATGTGAGACAAATGATCTTTCTTACTTTTGGAGAAAACAATAATGTCATCAATATAGACCACTATTGATTGGTTTATGAGGCAATGAAAAGCAATGTCCATTGCTCTCTAGAAATTGGCCCAGACATTTATAAGTCCAAAAGGCATCTTCCTGTAGGCATAAGTGCCCCAGGGGGTACAAAAAGTGGTTTTTAACTGGTCTGATGGAGACATGAGGACGTAGTTGTATCCCAAAAAACTATCTAACAATGATAGTCATTCGGAACTAGATACCTGCTGAAGAATGTTTTTCCATTGGAGGAACGAGATAATTATCTTTATCAGACGCTAAGTTCAAGTTACGAAAATCGACACAGAGTCGAATTTCATCGCTTTTCTTCCTTACAGGAACTAGATTAGACACCCATTATGTGTGCCTCATGAGATTATATTTTCATTTAATAATTTATTCAGATCTTTCTTGACAATGGGTTCTAATTTGGGGTGCATCTTTCTCAATTTTTGCTGAAAAGGCTGAGTTTTGGTTTCATGGGGATGATATGTTGTATTATATTAGGATCAAATTTTTTTAAATCATCATATGTCCACGAGAAAATGTATTTAAATTCTTTAAACAGTTTGATAAAAGAAGATCGTTCTTACTTGGAGCATCCCATTCCCAAATTGATATTTTGAGGATTATATTTAGTCCCTAAATTTACCATCTCATAAGTCAAGGAAGAACTGTTCGTTTTAGAATTGACTGACCCTCTAAATTTATCATGTAAATCATAAAAATTTTCTAGTCTTACAACAGATCTGGGAATAGAGTTTACCAGATCAGACATCGATTTAGGAGATCTAGGATCTGATATTACCATGAAGTTGCGGAGGTTTTCATTGTGAGTGCCTTCATCGATGATTGATCCTTGGAAAGTGTCTTCCATATGTAAGAAGTTGATGATCTATTGATCATCGTCGAAGACTCTCCAATTGGTGATGTTATCTAGGATCGACGGTCTGAACAATAACTCAATCGAAAATGCAATCGGAGAAAGACCTTCTACGGGAAAAAGTTTAGAAGTGATGTTAGCCAGTAGATTAGCCTCAAAATTACTTAGTCTAGGAATGGAATTGATGTTAAATGCTAAAAATTTCTATATCAAACTCCATACCTCAGTTTGGTAACTTCTCAGATGTGGTGAGAAGTAGTGTATGGAGTTTCGGACCTGTCTGACCACTATATCCGAATCACCGAACACTGTTAAATTTATTACATCATATCCAAAGGATTTTTAAGCCCCTGTAGGAGTGCTTCATATTTGATAGTTTTATTAGTGCACTCGAATTCTAATCGACATACAATAAAACTCTTATTACCTGCAGGGTCGATGAGTACACATCTTGCACTGTCTCCTTCTTTGGATTTGGATCCGTCAAAATACACTGACCATATCTGAGTTTCGTCAGTAGTTTTTGGCACATTTGGTAGAGCTAGTGATTGAGTACAGGTCATGAGTTCTTATTGTTTCCCGAGATCCATGAAGGGGGAAATTTTGATCATGAAATTACCAAACAAATTGTTCATTCCCTACATTTCAAATGAATTATTGGATGCAGTGAAAGGTTCATTCAGATCATTCAAATATGTCACGGTATGCTTGAGATGGCATTCGAGGTTTATCCTAATTTTATTTGGCTATCTGTTTTCCAGCAACCAAAAATGAGACTAGTCTGTGGCAAAGTAACCATGCAGTTGCTCGGACCAGTGCCTGCTTAAAAATAAACCATAGACTTCTAGGATGTCAACAACAATGATATCGATAATTTGGTGAAATTTAGGATTATAAGATAACCTAACTAGAACATCTTTAAGTTCACCGATTACCTTAATGTTTGTCCAATCGAGTTGAATGATTTTGAGACTAGAATGTTGAACTTCTACGTTAATTTTTTGGTAAACAGATAAAGGAATCACATTTGATGATACGTCAAAATCCACCATGCAATTATGTACATTTCTATTGAAAATTTCAAAAGTTAATAAGAAAGGCGAGACATTTTTATGAGTATTAACAACATAATTCTATTGATTTTTTTTATTTTTTATTTTTTATTTTACTGGGGGAATCAGCAACTTGCGGTTCTTGTACTCGCGTGACGCGGGGTCGATCCCTAGGCGTCTACCACTATAACCCCAGGTGCAACCACCCAGCCCGCAAGAATTGCACACGAGTAAGTCCGGGTGAGAATCGAACATGAGACTTCATTTACAAATTTCCTTCCATTTACACGGCACTTGCCAATCCATCTACACCCATGCGGGAATAATTCTGTTGATTTTTTATTGTTGTCCTTGAAACAATTTTATCTACATTTGATACAGTTTTTTTAGTTAGATCCCTTTTATCCAGAAGTTCAGATGTTGTGTTAGTGGGGATCTTTTGGATTTTTTTAGAACTGATTTATGTAGTCTTTCTGCTGCTAGGATCGTTGTTCTTACTATTTTCTACGATATTTTGAAGCATTTTCTAGAGAATAAGAGGAAATTTCAAAAGCTCGTAAACATAAATATTAGCCCTCAATTTCATTAGATCTTCAATAAAGTCATATTCTAAGATTGGGGCTACTAAAATATGTTTTATTTCAACTTGTTTTGACTATTTTGGAGGCACATTATTACTCATTTCGGGAGAGGATTTGCTTTGTACTTTATTTCTTGTGTTGTAAGGGTGGATAGTTTCAAAGTTTTCTTGAAAAATATTGTCAGAGAAATGTCTGTAGATATTGGGAGATGACTCCTCTTCTTTGGGTACTTCTTCCTGAACTATGTCTTCTGAATTTTCAGGGGGTACAAAATTATCATGTGCTTCAAGAATGGTTTGCAAAGTGTATTGTACGATTTCAAAATTAAGACCTTCAGGGGTAGGATTTGGCCGGTTGGGGGGAAAAGGATTTCTAAAAGGAGGTTTAAAACTTCCTTTGCTTGAGGATGCCTCTTTGGTCAATCTCTTCAGGTCTACAACTTGATTTCATAATTTTAGGAGAACCTTTTTTAAACTCTCTAAATCTAATGTTTCTAGTTGGCTTTTGGCTTGGGGAGGCCTAGTAAGGATTTCTATTTTCTTTTTGGAGGATGAGGCTATTTCAACTTTTCTATTGAGATTGTCTTTCAAACTTAATATGTATTTTTCGATTTGGCTTGCCTCCTCAAAGGCTTCCAGTAATACAGACTTTTTAGAACTTTTAAACCAAATTGCTATATTATTATGGAGGGATTTGGTGTAATATGCGACAATTAGACTTTCTGCAAGCATTTAATCTGAGAGAATTAGATTCTTTAATGTGAGGAATATTTTGTTGAAATCTTTTACTTTCTCCTTAGGGTTCATTTTCAGGATGGAGAGTTCCATTACCAAGACTTCAGGGGTTTTATCGTCTCCAAACTTCTGTAAGAAATAGGTTTCAAATTTGTCCCAAGAGACAAGGGTCTGGGGCTGCTAGGCGAAATACCATGTAGAGGCATTTCCCTCAAACGTATAAGGAAAGAGTATATATACTACATCTTCGTGTTCTACACTTTATATTCTAATGTCCAACATGAATTTCTTTATGTGATCTTCGACAGATTGCTTAGAATCCGTATCAAATCTAGGTAACCATTTCTCCAGGTGTTTTGGCAATGGGTGTTGGGGTCTAGGTACAACCACGACATCCTAATAAAGACATGGTCTGGTGGGATTATTTTGGTTTTCCATGGGTTTAGGTGGTATCGAAGGTTAAGATGGTTCAGATGAGGAACTGCCTTCATTAGAGGATTCTCCTCTTGAAGAGGATGGAGATGAATGAGGTGGAGAAGCTAGAATACTGGATCCTCCAACTCCAAGAGTAGGGGTATGGTATGGATCTGTGGTATTATCTCCTAAAGTGTTTAAAATCATACCAGTTCCTTCAAGTTTCTCTCGGATATCTGAGAAATCTAAAGGTTGATTGAGAGGCCGACTAGGTTGTATGATATGGGCTAGAGCACTGTGTGTCCTTATGAGTGACTAACTAACAATTTCTTGTATGTCGACCCCTTGAGGATTTGGTGTTACTGGTTTAACGGGAATCTCGATATTTTTGTTCAAGGTTGTTTATGTTTCAGAAGTAACGTTCTTGTCCGAGTGACTCTGTGTTACTATAGGGGAGCGAGTGTGTGGGGGTGGAGTCTTGCGAATTCCACGTGCCATCAATTGTATTCAGGCCCTACATTTAGCACCATTTTTTCTGAGCAAAATTGACCACCCGTCAATTGGAAGAATGAGTCCAGTTCGAGGTTGTCTAAGTAACCCAAGATGTTTGGTGTAACTCATTCTGACGGGTTTAATGGCTCCGTTAGCCAATCTAAAATCCTAAAAAGAAAATTAAAAGAAAGGAATAACTAACTAATGATAACAACTATAATATATATACATATACTTACTCTGATATAACTGTTTTATGTGTGTTTAGGAAGAACAAGAAAACATAAAAAAAATCTCATTTATGAACAACATTTATAGGTTGTAAGTTTTACTGGAAACTCATGAAATCAATGTGAAAATAATCTCTTTTGAGAAGCAGATAAAGAAAGAACACTTAAATATTTTCTTTTTTCTTTTATAAATCTAACTAATCTTGAATTGAATAAACTATGAAACACAGATGTGTAGATAGTCAAAAGCTAAAATAAACATTCTGGTTTCACTAATATATAAGTGACAGAAATTAGAAACACAAAGAAGCTAACCTATTGTTAGTTCGTGAGATTTATCCAAGCCTCTGTATGAATGAATAAAATCCAACTGCCATGCCTACGAGATAAATCTTCAATAGAATTTATGCTACGACTATTTTAAATAAATTCAAAAGATGTATTGGCAGCTGAGTTTTAATGACAGAGAAGGGAACAAAAATTTAACCTTGTGATGTTATGATCACAAATAATTACAACAAGATAAATCTGAGTGTAACGTATTGCATTTCATCATTCAACTAAAATTCAAAGATAAATCCCATCATTTGAATTGGAGATATGATCACAGTGTTAATATCTAGAGAAACAAATTATAGATGATATTTATAACATAAGTATCCCAAACATAATAGATCATTGAGTCTAAAGCTACCAGACCTATTAATATAATAGGATTAACAAAAAATGAATGAAAACACCATTCACAAAAGGCTAAAGCCAAAATGCTATATGTTGTTTCATTTAGTCTTGGAATCATTCATCCATCTTCTGCTCTAGGACAAGATGCCCTTCAATTACAAAATGCGTCATTTTTAAAAGGGTTTTTGGGCAAACTGATATCTCTATTTCTGAGGATAAGATCAGATCCCATAATATCAAAACATTACAAATATGGGGGTCCATAGCCACCCATGATCAAATTGTATCTTCAAAAATTTATAAAAGTTTTCCCTATTTACAAAAATAAACAAAAGGAGATAACTAATCAAACAGTTCGAGCATGTTCCATCCCATAAGATCAGCATCAAATATACCATGTCCTGAAAAAAATGAAATGTGAACAAGTTAAGAAAATAATTATTAAATTTTATATGAAAATGACTTGGCTATAGAATCTCATGATTTTATAGCCAGTCTTATATCGGTAACAAAAACTCAAATTTAAACAATTTTATTTTCAAAAATAACATGGTTGTAATAAAAATCATCTCACCCTTTAACTAAAAAAAGCCTAAACAAAGATCAGTATATCTCAGAATTTATTATGGCCCTCGCATTGTCAACATTCTTTATCACGATGTTTCCTATATTTTTGAGACGCTTGGCTTGTCTCTGTTCATTTTCCTTGAGGTCATGGTTTTATTTTATGAGCAATTCATTGTGGTTTGTAAGAGCTTTAATCCTTTCTTGTAGAATGGGAATGTCTTTATAATATTGTTCAATCCAATGAAAGCAGCCTTCACAATGCACAAAAGGAGTAACCTGTCGGTGGAGCGTATAGTTGGATGTAAGAACACTATTTGTTGTTAGCCCTTGGTCGAGATTTATACCAGTAAACCCTTTTCTACCTTCGAGACATGGTGGGAAATTGTTAACATAGTCAAATGGCTAGTTAGGATCCGACTTGTGAGAATTTGGATCTTCCTCCGCAAGAAACCTTTCAATCTCAGAGTTTGAATCCTCATGGATGTCGATCAAATTGATCGATCTCACATGAGGCTTGGATCGATTACGCAGAATTCTCGAAATGAGTCAACCAACCCTCTTATTATGAAAACCTAACATTACTTGCTTCTTTTTTGATTGTTTACAAGGGTCTTCACCGTCGGATTTTATAGTAGGGTTAGGGCCAACAATAAATTCATGCATAGGGATTCCAATTGACTCAGATCCAAAATTTTGTTGCTCAGGTAAAAACTGATCAGATGCTGCCTCATGACGAGGGATTTTCTTCAACAGATCTGGCTTATCATTTGATAAAACCAAATGTTCCTCTATCAGATGCTTATCCAACATAGGGGTTTTTGTAGGAATCATTGTAGAAAAACCATTTTGGGCTAAGAACCTATCCCAGTCATCAATTAGGGTTTCCAAATGATAAAATAACAATATTTTAATCAAACCAAGGTGAAAGAGGCTAGAGTCTAGGCTCTGCTTCTTTCATATTTTCGACATTTTGTACAGACTTCTTAGCAAATAAAATGACATATTTAAATGGAACCCAATAAAATGCATGAGAAATCATACATGGTAAAGAAAAACCAATCCATAATGGACCTCATAGGTAATAAATTGTTTAAGAACTGATAACAGTCCATGCCACCTAACCTTAATCGGAGAAACCAGAATACCTTTATCACATCATTCAATCTTTCTGGAAGTCATGAAAAGACTCCAGGGCACTTCGTCAATTTTTGAATTCTTAAACCACTTTTGATCGGATAGAGGAAGCCCTGTTGCTCCACTTAATAATTCTTCAGTCACCTCCAATTGAATATCACCAACCTTTGCTCTGTAACCATCAAACGTTTGGGAGAATTCTCTGGCTACATGAAGGTTATATCCTTTGAACGCTTTAATGAAAATATCCCAACCCTGGCCTTTCAAATCCTCACTTGCATCATCATGAAACAACAATGCTTAAGAGCCATTTGGCTCTATTTGGACTACTAGATCCATTAAGGGTATGACCAGACTATAACAAGGGCAATTCAAACTGATTTTGGGTTTAAAAGACAGAAGCAGTAGGAACAAGTTCGAGTGGATACCATGAAAATGAAATAAGCAGGAAACCTATGCGATCATAGCATAAACATGAAGGTCTCGGTTACGGGGTTTGAACACCACTGGTAATGAGATATCTGAGTACATCACACTACACAAAACCTTAACTCGTAATGAGAGGTCTGTAAATTCATTCTGCCAAACAGGACAAAGTACAAGATACGATTTCGGTGCATTTAATCCCCACATCATGTATTGGATATAATCTATTTACAAACTGTAGGAATGTATATGGTTTTACAAATCATATGTGAATCGACATTTGGTATTGAAGTTGATTTACAAAGGATTCAAATAATAAGCTTACAGTCCAAATGCAAATCAATATGGGTACTATATCGACATTCGATAAACTCTAAAAGGAAAACCATTTAAGTATGAAATATACAGTAGATGTAAGCACAATGAACCTTTAAAAACATGTTTTCAAAATGGGATATTATGAGAAATTATGTTTCCATGCTTGATTCATGCTTTAAGTCATGAATCAAGCATGAAAACACAAGATAAAAATAAAGCAATAATAATCAAACATCCCTTTTTTAATAACCCAATAATCACCTCTGAATGGTAGTATTTATAGGATGAGTTGTAGGCAGCTACAGGAAGTGTCGTTTGTCATTCAAAAAAGAAAAAACATGCAGGGATGCCAACACGTTTATGTTATTCTTCATCAGAAAGTTATTTTTCGACATCAATAGAGGTCTTTCCTATCTCTCTTTGTTGCTTCATCTTGGTCATGTTTTTAAGAAGAATTTCACTTAACTCTTATAGTTCTCTACTAGCCTCATGTATTCTTTCATTATCTTCCTTTATAGTTTACATATCTACTTTTAGACTACACAGGGTTTCCAGCAGTCCTATAGAAATATATTATGATTCATCATTTTTTAGTTCTACATAATCAAAGATTCTCTTTGAATTGATCTTTTAGGTTCTTCAACCATGATAATTTGTTGTTGATTTTTATACGTGCAAAACACAAAAAAGTCAATTATTTTTCTTATAAGAGATATATTTCTACTTTTATAAAAAAAAAAATCTATTTTCTTTGAGCCCATAAGGTCGTACTATTTCAATCACTCTCTAATACCATTTGTAATGACTCTATACATCCAATTTTAATTTATTTTTACTTTCAATATTCAAAACTATATTCATGTAGTTATGTTTTCTTATATAAATTTGATTAGATATTCTTCGCATGCAATTATTTAATTTCCTTAACTAAATTGTCATGGAGTTTCTATGACAGGATACCTAATCAATGGTGCTTGCACTAATCTTTTACATTAAACGATTCTTCTTTCTTTGCAGGTATAGAAGTGATGTTCTTCTTTCTATTGTAGGAATTATAACTTACCTTATTATGTTTTGATAACATATCCACCACGAGTTCATATAACAAACTATACATTCACCATTTACATGTTCGTATAATACTGCAATCCTTGTTATCCAAAGATGTAGGAGCATCGCTCCAACCCAACAGCACGCCAGCTAGACAACACATTCAACTTGCATTCAAGGAAGGGAGAGGCACCAACCCTCTCATTTTAAATGTTAAATTGTAATTAATGCTTGTAAGGTTGGAAGAGACAAATCATTGCCTTTGTATATGCTGTAGATAGGGTCGCCTTTAATGGTAGAAAGGATGATAAGATCTATATCCAGTTTGGACTAGACAACCATTGAATGCATTTCAATGTAAAATAATGAGAGTAGGTAGCTTGGAGTGAAAGCTCAAGGAGCCCCTCTTTTGTAAAAAGATCTTTGTATCTAGATTCATTACAAAAAAGAGAGAAGTGGACAGAAAAGTGAGAAGTGAAGAGAAAAAAGAGAGAGTTTAGGAGACCAAGAAGAAGAGATAGGAAGAATAGAAGTAAAGAGAGAGAGTCGAGACTCTGTAGCATTCTGAGCTTTTGTAGACATTGTAACAGGCATTCTGAGATAAATATAAAGAGTAGTTTTTCCTAGATAAGATTCTTTGTGTGTTTCCATGTGTTTATGTGTAATGGAATGAATGTGTTTTATGTGTTTATAGGGATATGTTGTAGATGTATGTTAGATTCCATCTGCAGGGATAGATAAAATTTCCTATATGTGGGTTTGTTGATTTTAGTTTGGGTTCTTTGTGTCTTAATGCAAGGGGTTGCATGACAGAGTGTTGAGGACTCTGTGAGCTAGTGCAAAGAGTGCACATCTTAGTTCTATGGAATTCAGGAAAGAATGTTCTATGAGGGTGAACCAGAGGAATCATAAACTCAAACGGAGAACCTCAAGGTTATTGAACAACTTGGAGGAAATACTGTGCAGAGAAGGGCACAGAGAGAAGACATAATTGTTCAGGATTCTGTGAAGTTCTTCAAGGTGGGCAATGAGTGAGTGCAAGGAGTGCACAAGAAGAACTTTGTTTTCAGTTAAGAGACAAGAGAAGTGTCAAGGAGAAGACACTTATAGAGTTACTGAATACTCTGTCAACTCAACAAGGAGTGCTTGAGCATAAGTTGCCAATAGGACACTTATATCTCTTCAAGGGATAAAAGGGATAGAGACCTTTGAGGTAAGAGAAGTTGAAGCTCAAGGAGGAAGAGTTGTTGAACACTTTGAAGGAATACTTGTGCAAGGAGTGCACCAGGACAACACCCAGCTGAAGTGTTGAGGACAACTAGTTGAATGTCGATTAGAGCACAAGGAGTGCACGCAGAGAGAAATTCTTTCAACTTCGAAAGCTCAGGAGGTCGAGTGAAAAAGAGCCAATTCTCTTAGATATTGAGAGAGTATCAAATATCATAAGAGATAACACAAGGACTGTGCAGGAGTGGAATTATTCCAAGTCCCAAAGCGCAGGAGAGACAACATCTTTAGAACATAGGTGAGACTCAAGACATCGGGCTCACAGAAGAATAATCAAAGGTTGAGGACTTTGAAAACACTTGAATTCTTCCAAGTCTGGGAAGAAAACCAAATCTCAGGAGGAGGAGCGATAGCAGCCATTAGATCAATTGCAGAGGAGGAGATCTGGAGCATTGAATCTCACATCTAGACACACTGGAGGAATGTGTAGAGGAGAACAGATCTTAGCCGTAGGATCTGAGTGTATGGAACAATAGTCATTGGATCTGAAGGAAGGTGCATAAGGGTTAAAACCTTTGATAGTGTACAAAAGAGTGGAATTTTCGAATTCCCAAATTTTTGAAGAGATCATAACTGTCCATCGTCAGAGCACATGTGGCAATAGATTGTGTGTGTTAGGAGAATCGACATTGAAAGGATTTTAGGGAAGGCACACGAGGGTTAAACCCTTCAATAGTGTACAAAAGAGTGGACTTTGCGAAGACCTGAAGCTAAGCAAGATATCAGAACCTTCCATCGTCAAAGGACAGGTGGAAGTAGATTGTAGGTGCTCAGAGAATCGGACATCGAAAGGATTTTGGGGAAGAGGAATCCAAATTCCCGAAATGTGAAGTCTCAAAAACATCGGGATTGTCCATAAAAAGGGGACATGTGGTAAGAGAAAAGCATTTCACTGACTCACAATAGGGAAACGTCAAAGGGCATACTTGTGAGAGTTCATGAAGCGTGAACTCGCGAAAACATCATAGTTGTTGATCAAGGAGAGACCTGGACCATTGATTGTCCAAGTAGAATTTTGGGGTTTCAGAGATTAGAATATATGAAGAGAGAAGTATTTTGAATTTGTGAAACGCGAAGTCCCAAAATCCTCAGAGTCGTCCATCGAAAGGGACACATGGCGAGAGATTAACATTTCGTTGACTTGCACATTGGAGAAGTCAAAGGGGAGAATCGTGGGAACTCGCGAGGCCCGAGATCACGAGTTGATAGGGTCCATCAGATATCAGAGGATCTGAGCCATTTATTTGTTCTCTGAAATATCAACATTTCAGAATTCAGGAGTGTGGAGGAAGTTGTAACTCAGAGGTCATGAATTGTGAAATCCCGACAAGATCTGGATCTTTGGATCGAGGAAGGATCTGGTCCATCAGATATGAAGCATCAAGATTTCAGACATCTGGAGAATAGAGGTGAATCACATCGGGAAGGTTGAGCCCCAAGTCATAGCTGAGGGTCACATTAGTGAAGGAATTAAGGGAAGAGCTAGAAACCATTAACCCATTTTGGGATTTTCATAATCGGAGGAGTCGGGTGCCTTGCAACGAAAGTCCCGAAGTCACAAAACGCGATGCACCTTTTGGGTTTAAGGCTGTGAACACTCCATTGGTCACGTGGAGTTGAGGCTCGTGTCTAGTGCATGTTCATGTGGGTGAAGCTTAGAAAAGGACATGTGGTATTATATGCATTGGAGGTTCCAGTGGGAACTTAGGAGCCATTCTGGCTCAAGGAAATAGGAAGATCCAAGGATCGGGAGGTCACACAGACCCTGCTGAGGTAGGGGTGTTGCATCATGTGGTATCAGAGATTCTTTTTCATCTATATATTTCAGGAAAAGGAGGTAAAGGAGATAGTATGATACCGTCAAGTGGTATCAGAGCTTAGAATTTGTCTGCAGATCGTAGGAAAAGGAAAAGGGAGAAGCTGGGAATGCTTTCGGTTGTAGAGTGAACAACATAATTTCCAGATGGGTAGGTGGATAAAGAGGAGGATGACTACTAACGGCCAAAGGAGTAGTCAAGGCATAGACCACTAGCAAAAAAGAAAAGTTGAGATGGACAAATAACTCAACGAGGTAAGAGAACAGATGGAGAATATTGAATTTAAAATGCAGTAGGATGTTAAAGTGCACTGGGTGTATGAGTGGCCCATGAAGAAGAAGGTAATATGGCCAATTCATAAATTGTTGGCCAGAGCCCAGAGGATAGCGACAACTGTTAAGAGTGTGGTTGAGGTATGGTGAGAGCCTTAGAGGTGAAGAGGAGATGGTTCATATATGTGATCCAGAAGTTGGGAAGAGTCTCAGTGATGATGACGAGAAGAGATTAGATAAGGGTCTCAGAAACTGCCAGGTGAGCAGTGAGTAACTTTCAGGTTGCCTAGAGGGAAATGAGAAGGGATCATTGGAGGATATCATAAAATTCCAGGAGGGTAGGGCATAAATCCCATATTTCCAGGTGGGAAAGGGAGAGGATATGAGACTATCTGATAGTATCATGAACTCAGAGGTGAGTTCATATCTGCAAGGAATGCTGACAAGGGAGGATCAGGGGAGTATTGTGATCGTTGGGGGAATTGAGATATTCCTACCAAGAAGCCCAATTGAGGCCAGAGAATGTGTTGCAAATGTAACAAAAAAAGAAAGACAACCAACAGAAACTATCATAGAGGAAGAAGAAATGGAGCAGACATCATAATCTACCCCAGCAAAATAAGAGCATGCAGATAAGATGCTCACTCCATGGGAGAAGAAGTTGGAGATGATAGAGGATTGGTTGAACAATCTAGAGTGATTAGATGAGTGCAATGAGAAGATAGTCATGAATATTTTGGCGGAAGAGAATTCGACGTAATTGCTCAGAAATTTCATCCAGGAAGTTGAACAGGAAATGACTGCAACACTGAAGCTTGCAGCGGAAAATGAAACATAATTCTAGTATGGGGAGAAGATGGAGGAAGATGGAGATGAACCAGCAGGAGAACTGGCAAAAGAAAAGTTGCCAGAAAGAGAAGATGAGCAACAACTCAGTGATGAGACTTCAGAACTGGAGTTTGCAGTAGGGTGGCGCGTTAATGCCACTGAATAAAAAAACAGTAGGGGGGATTGATTTGATCTATCCATTGAGAAGAAGAAAGAGTCACAGCCGAGAAGACTGCATAAATATAACCAACGCGTAAAGCAACTGGAAGAGGTGATTAAGGAAATCAAAAAGTTGATGTTGAGGTTAGCACAAGAAACTACCAGTAGGGAGAAGCTGAGCAGAAGGGAGCCTACCATAACAACAGGGAAGAAGCACAAACAACGAAGCAGTGGAGCAGATTGACAACTCCAAATAACAATTTGTGATCCAAGTGGATTTCAACAGAGCTTGGAAGCTCATGAATTTTTCACAGCAGTGGAGTATGATGTAGGAGGATCGCTCCAACCTAGCAACGTGCTAGCCAGACAACACAATCAGCATAAATTCAAGGAAGGTAGAGGCACCAACCCTCTCTTTTTAAATTTTAAATTGTAATTAAATGTTTGTAAGGATGGAAAAGCCAAATCGTTTTCTTTGTACATGTTGTAGAAAGGGTCATCTTTAATGGCTGACAAGATGGTAATATCTAGATCCGATTCAGACTAGACAACCATTGAATGTAATTCAATGTAAATTAATGAGAGTGGGTAGCTTGGAGGGAAATCTTGAGGAGCCCCTCTTTTGTAAAAATATATTTGTATCTAGATTCATTACAGAAAAGAGAGAAGTGAACAAAAAAGAGAGTTTAGGAGACTAAGAAGAAGAGATAGGAAGAATAAAAGTAAAGAGAGAGAGTCGAGACTCTATATCAGTCTAAGATTTTGTACACATTGTAACATTCATTCTAAGATTAATATAAACATCAAATTTTCCTACATAATATTCTTTGTGTGTTTCCATGTCTTTATGTGTAATGGAATGAATGTATTTTATGTGTTTATATGCATATGTTGTAGATATATGTTAGATTCCATCTACAGGGATAGATAGAATTACCTATCTGTGTATTTGTTGATTTCATTCTGGTTTCTTTGTGGCTTAATGCAAGGGGTTGCATGATAGATTGTTGAGGACTCTGTGAGCTAGTGCAATGAGTGCACATCTGAGTTATGTGGAATTCAGGAAAGAGTGTTCCAGGATGGTGCACCAGAGGAATCATAAACTCAAAAGGAGAACCTCAAGGTTATTGAACACCTTGGAGGAAAGACTGTGCAAAGGAGGGCATAGAGAGAAGACATAATTGCTGAGGATTATGTGAAGTTCTACCAGGTGGGCATTGAACGAGTGCAAGGAGTGCAGAAGGAGAACTTTGTTTCAAGTTAAGAGACAAGAGAAGTGTCAAGGAGAAGACACTTAGAGATTTACTGAATACTCAGTCAGATCAACAAGGAGTGCTTGAACATAAGTTGCCAAGAGGGCACTTATATCTCTTTGAGGGACAGAAGGGATAGAGACCTTTGAGGTCCGAGAAGTTGAAGCTCAAGGAGGCATATTTGTTGAAAACTCTGAAGGAAGACTCGTGCAAGGATTGCACTAGGCCAACACCCAACAAAAGTGTTAAAGACAACTAGTTGAAGGCCAGTCAGAGCGCAAGGAGTGCGCGTAGAGAGAACTTGTTTCAAGTTCAAAAGCTCAGGAGGTCAAACGCAAAACATGCTGGGAGGGCACCAGAATTATTTTAGGAAGAAGAAGAAGGGCCGAGTCCATTAAAGATTGAGCGAGTATGAAATCTGAGAAGAGATAGCACAAGGAATGTGCAGGAGTGGACTTATTCCAAGTTCCAAAGATCAAGAGAGACAACGTCTTTAGAACACAGGTGAGACTTAAGACATTGGGCTCACAGAAGAAAAATCAAAGGTTGAGGCCTTTGAAAACACTTGAATTCTTCCAGGTATGGGAAGAAATCCAAAGCTCAGGAGGAGGAGATACAACAACCATTTGATCAACTATAGAGGAGGAGATCTGGAGCGTTTAATCTCACGTCCAGACACACAAGAGGAATGTTCAGAGGAGAACATATCTTAGCCATAGGATCTGAGCGCATGGACCAACAGTCGTTGGATACGGAGGAAGGTGCAGGAGGGTTAAACCCTTTGAGAGTGTACAAAAGAGTGGACTTTGCGAAGTCCTGAAGTTTTGAAGAGATTAGAACCGTCCATCGTTAGAGGATAGGTGGCAACAGATTGCGCGTGTTCAAAGAATCAGACATCGAAAAGATTTCGGGGAAGGTGCACGAGGGTTAAACCCTTCAATAATGTACAGAAGAGTGGACTTTGTGAAGTCCCAAAGTTTCAAAGAGATCAGAACCATCCATCGTTAGAGGACAGGTGGCAGCAAATTGCGGGTGTTTGGAGAATCAGACATCGGAAGGATTTTGGGGAAGAGGAATCGAACTTCTCGAAATGTGAAGTCCCGAAATCATTGGGACCGTCCATCAAAAGGGGACACTGGCAAGAGATCAACATTTCGCTAAATCACAAGAGGGAAAGGTCAAAGGGAAGACTTGTGAGATTTCGTGAAGCGCGAACTCACGAAAATATCACAGTTGTTGATCGAGGAGAGATATGGACCGTTGATTGTCCAGGGAAAATTTTGAGGTTTCGGGGATCGAAAGATCTGAGGAGAGAAGTCTTTCGACTTTGCGAAACACGAAGTCCTGAAATTATTAGAGCCATCCATCGAAAGGGACGCGTTGTGAGAGATCATCATTTCGCTGACTTGCACATCAGAGAAGTCAAAGGGGAGAATCGTGGGATAAACTTGCGAGGCTAGAGTTCATAATTTGATAGGGGCCGTCAGATCTCAGAGGATCTAAGCTGTTGATTTTTTCTCCAAAATATCGACAATTCAGAAGTCGGGAGCATGGAGGAAGTTGTTACTTGGAGGTCATGAGTCGTGAAATCTCGACGAGATCTGGACTGTTGGATCGAGGAAGGATCTGGGCCGTCAGATATGAAGCATCGAGATTTCAGACATTGGGAGAATGGAGGTAAATCACATCAGGAATCCCCGACACGTGAAGTCCCAATGCACTAGAAGGTTTGGCCCTAGGTCACAGCCGGGGGTCACATCAGTGAAGGAATTATGGGAAGAGCTAGGNGGGAGTCGGGGTGCCTTGCAACGAAAGTCTTGAAGTCGCAAAATGCAATGCGCCTTTTGGGGTTAAGGCTGTGGTTACACCGGTGGTCACGTGGAGTGGAGGCTCGCGTCTAGTGCATGTTCACGTGGGCGAAACTTAGAAAAAGAGATGTGGTATTATATGCATTGGAGGTTCCAGTGGGAACTCAAGCGTTGTTCCAGATCAAAGAAAATAGGAAGATCCAAAGACCGAGAGGTCACGCAGACCTTGCTAAGGTAGGGGTGCTGCATCATCCAAGCTCACATTGTAATTAAAAGGTTGTGACCCTCAAGGAACAAACTATAACTCCATATGCTAGAGAGGTCTCAGGTTGTTTACAGATTTTATTTGTTATTATTTAAATTCTTCGTTGTATTATAATTCTTTCTTAAGGACTATAATATATTTATTACATCCCTAGCATCATATATTGATTTTAAATATTTAAACCAACCAATACTTACACATTGTATAATCGTTGGTTATGTTTATAATTTTTTTTATACATGTAAGAAATTTGTATTACTAATTATATTTATACTTACAACTCTATCATGGAGAGGCACTAGTGGATTGAATCCACATACACTCTCTTGTTATCCACATAAATTACACATAGTTATCGGCACAACATTCGTAATTCAAATATTATACCCATAAATCTTGACCTTAGGGTCTCTAGGAGGTATTTATTTAAATTTTAAGCTATATACAACGACCACTTTTTATGGCACTCACGTCCATCAAAACAAATTATTAATTATCTCGAGCTAACATAGTGTCACCTATCAGTTTAAGCGGCATTTGATCCTTGGTTGATATTATTGTAGGGTTAGTAAAATCCAGAGAGGGAAGATTTTGGGAGGCCACGTCTTTAACCATTAATACTATCAGCTGTATTCACTGTAGTAATTATGATATTTAAGATACCTTCTATATCCACCATGGAATATTGGTGATCATCTTTCCAATTTTCTAAGGAAGCATTGATTTTGTGTATACTTAAATCAATATCATCTATTGTTGTAGTGTCTTATTTTTTTGTTTGTTTAAAGAAATTCTGGTATAGGTGGGGTTATTTACATCCATATCACTAAAGGGGTTCCCTAACTATCTCACTAATTGTCTTATTCGCAAAATATGTAGGTTATTATTATTTTAAAAGGATACACTTTGTTGTCTAGCGAATATGTATGTAGGTTTATTACTATTCTAAAATGATACACTTTGTTGTTCAGTGAATTTGTTTTTATTAACTGGTGCACTTTGTGATGGTTGTTGAGGATTTTTGAATTTTTTTTGGGATCACACTTGTTATTATACTTGTATTTTCATGGCTTTGAAATTTCATTTATTTGTTTAAATTGAGTAAGACATAGTTCAACATGTCTTATCACTTTATCCATGGTTTTTGGATTAAGAAATTATTTTTTTCTTTATATGCTTAAGGTAAAAAACTCATGAACCTATGAAATTTTTCCTTCTCTTCATGTAGGTAAGGTACATATTTCATAAGAATCACAAATTTAGCCATAAAGTATTCAATGGTCAATTGTTCAAGATTAAGGTAATAGATCTCTTTGGACTTCTCTTCCAAATATCATTCTCTTAAGTATTTTTGTTTAAAATATTTCTTCAATATTTTTCAGTTCAACTCACTCCTCCTAATATTGTTAATTGTTTTTTTTCTTGCCATCAAATGGAAACTTTTCCATTTAGTTGATGCAAAGCTAATATAGACTTCAACTTTCCGGGGTAATTGTAAATTTGAAAGTATTTACTCATATTCACAAGACAAGCTTCATCAAATTTGGGACAAGACAAGCTTCATCAAATTTGGGTGGTTTGATTTTCTGAAACTCCTCAAGAAATTATTCCTCATGCCATTTCCTTTTCTTTGTTTTAGGTATAATTCTCTGAAATGTTTTTTTTTTCGAGTTATTCTTGCTCTTTTCTTCTTATAACATTTTTTTTTTTTTATCATTGTGAGCTTTATATTCCTTATGTTTATGTGATTATTTGTTAGAAAGTTATTTTTTGGCATTATTAGAGGTATGTCCCATTTGTCTTTGTTTCTTCATATCAATCATGTTTTTACAAATAATTTTATTTAACTCTTCTTGTTCTTTACTAGTCTCAAGTAGTCTTTCATTATATGTCTTTATACTTTCCATATCTACTTTTAGACTGCGCATGGTTTCCAATATGTTAAGGTCCTAACCCGCACATAGGTAGATTAATGTATTCGGATGTAATAAAGGTCAATATTAATAAGACCTTTCAATAAAATAGAATAAGGCGGATGTAAGAAGACCT
>SNQJ01S0159213.1:0-15696 GCA_010110895.2 Picea sitchensis | reverse complement strand
AGAAGGGAGGGGATGAGTCATTCCTGTCTTCTACCATAGGACCTAGAATAACTGCAGGCTTTTCATCTTGCAAATTGATGGAGTCTATGGGAAGGAATGAGACCTCAGATTGTAAAATCTCATAGAAGCGTTTCTTGAACCCTTCATGTTTAATCAATTCAGTCAGAGGCACAGGGATCTTGATCTTTTGAATTTCATGCTCGAAATTAAAAGAAGATGTAATCTTCGGGATTTCTCTTATTTAGGGAACATGACTCTGGACTATGGGAGAGAGGGGGCAGGGCTTCTTACCTCTGTGATTGTCTGCTACTTCATTAGCAGGTTTCTCTGTTCTAGTGAACTACTCAGGAACATCAGGTGCTACTATCTTTTTCTTAGACCTCAGATCATACCTGCCTTGGCTGCCACTAACCTTGTCTCCCTTGCTCAGTTCATTTAGCTGACTGTCCATGAGAGACTCCTCGTATGTTGATTGAGTGAGGTGAAGAAAAGGAGGAGTGTCCCTAAAGCAATGGATTTCAGGATCAAGCTCATCTGTTTCCCCTTCTTCCCCCTCGGCCACAAAATTGTTTTGAAAAGGGGCCTGAATTTTCTGGTCTTCTCTGTCTCTTCCCCTCTCTCTTTTCACAGTCGGGGAAGTAATATTGTTTGGCCTCCTAAAAACTCCTTTGTTTTTGGCGTTTTGAGGGCCCTTGTATGATTGCCTCCCCTCCACCTTCATTCTCTCCATCTCTGCAGACAGGGACTTCATCATCTGGGTCAGTTCATCCACTTGAGGGTGGGGCACCGATGGGCCAGAAGTTGAGGTTTCCAATCTTCCCTTTATTCTGTATGCGTCATCCTTGTTCCTCAGTCTATCAGCTGCCAATACATTGGATTCCACTTCTATGGTCGCATCTTGCATTTTAGCTAAGGAGGTGGCTCTTCTTTCTCTCAATAAAAGACAAAAATCGGGGCCAAATGCACTAGCATAAGAAATCTTGGTTGAGGCTTCTAAGGGTTTTATTTCGGCAGGAATTTTATTATACATCTTATTGAATCTTTTGGAGAAGTCAGAGACAGACTCTCCTTCCATCTTATTCAAAGACCCGAACTCTGTCATGTAATACATGAAATCCTTCCTATCTCCCCACTGCCTCAGGAAAGCGTTGTCCAGGGCTTCAATCCCAACAATAGATCCGGGGGAAAATCCTCTAAACCACTTCCTCACCTCACCATCCAGGCTCTAGACAAAGACTCTCATCCAGACATATTCATTTTCAATGTTCAGGTTGTTTGCATAACTGTAGAAATCATCCAGGTTCTCTTCCGCAGTTATGTCCCCTTCCCCAGTGAACTTGGGCATATACTTCAAGTAATCTCCAGCAGGGAGAGGATTCATAGGATGGGGTAGGATTAAGGGAGCATATCTGGCAGTGACTATGGCATCCATTCTATTTAGAGGGGGGTTAGCACCAGCCATAGGAATATTAGGTGGAGGAGAACTTGGAGGAGAAGGAGTTTGTGAAGGGGCTACTGGGAATGAGTCTCGAAGTGGAATGGGAAACAAAAGGGGATTTAAGGAGAAGGCTAACGGGATCAAGTCAATAGATGCTCCTCTTTGTGCAGGAGTGGTAACAGTAATAAGAGGAGGAGTGGTAAAGATAGGAGTGGGGAAATCTTCTTCAGTCCTAGGTCTATGCCAAAGCACAGCTTCAGAGGAGAGGGGAGTAACAAGGATTTCTCCCTCCAATCCCAGACCAAGAGGGGAAAACTGAGCAGGAACACTCCCAAAATTCAGGAAACGGGAAACCTCAGAAAAAGGTCTGTTAAGAAACTGAGGAGGAGAAAATGGAGTTCCTACAGAAGGAGATGGCGGATTACCTGGTTCGACGGTGGAAGCTTCTTCTTTAGAGGCCTTTCCTTTTCTGAGAACCACCTCTGGATCAGTTTTAGGTGTAGACAGAGGCATCTGTGGATGGGACCATGTGTGTCTGCCTATGAAAGCCACAATTAACATGGCAGGTTCGCCACACAGGAGTCGTCACAATGGAGTTTCCAGGTGCACAATAGAAATCTTCAAAGGCTCTGATAGTTGATGCACCTTCAGAATCAGAGGCTCATTGTCGTTCAATCCCGGGGAAAATCTTCAACTTCATCCCCGGCAATGGCGCCAGAAATGTTGAAGTTAGAAGTCACTCCTGGATTGCTTGCAGCAGCAGAGCCCAACACCCATCAGTTTTATGTCACGATAGTTTGTAATGGGTGATCAAATGGGTAGAGACTCGGGAAGATATCACTCTAACTCAGGGACTGGGTCTAGTATGTAAGGAACAAAGGAGGTCTTGATCTAACTTCAATCAGTGAGTTGATTTAAAGATGAGTAGGTTGAAGACTTGGTGAGAGGGGTGAAAAAACTACCTCAGGAAACAGACCTTTCAGTAGTTTGTATAAGAAAAACTTTGAATACAAGATCCTCTTGGTTCAGGGCTTCGAGAAACTGAAAGAGGGACTTGAATGGATCCTCCAATTCCAAGTCATTCAGCGCTAAGAAAATCACAGAGACCAATTAGAAACAATGCAACTATTACAGTGATCCAACCTACATCATCCTATAACAGTTACAACTTGACTGGATCCTCCAATTCCGAGCTGCTCTAATACAGTGTAAACAAAGACGTGAAAGAAACTGACATTCATAAGGCAATAAGTCTCAAAATTCCACACATAACTAGGAATAACAGTGATTCATTAAATCTTTACAACCAGGAGCCTTGCTCAACCATTAATGATTACAAAAATACAAAGACTGAGTCTATATACTCAGAAAAATTTGACTAATAGAGGTGTGCTCAGTCATCCAAGGCTTGGTGTCCCTTCAGTCAAATTCGGATGGATATTGTTCGTCAGATGCCACCTTAACTATGCATGGCTCCTGCAAGGGGATTAGATGAGCCATTAAGTGCCGAGTTAGTGTGTGCAGACCTCTCTGGCTAGTCGAGGACTCGGCATGGCTTCTTTGGAAAAAATCGATACACAGAACCCTCTCGGGCAGACAGCTTGCCAGACCCTCCATACCTTACACTTAATGAATGAGGAGAGGTTTCAACCACCCCTTCTCACCTTCATTTAAACCAAGTGAAAACCAGGATTGAGGTCGAATCAGATGGCACCTGGAGATTGCGATGATCCCTTCTGTGACCAAACTCGATGCCTTTGGCCCCTCTTGCACAGCTCTTTTTATTTCCCAAGTGACCACGGGCTGTGAACCTGTGTTTATTCTCAAAGGTGCTTTCAGTGTTCATGAATAGGAAGGAGCTGATCCTTTATTATCATAGTTGCGATGAGAGAAACACTAAGATGGCTTAATTGAGTGCCACGCGCCCCTTTCATATCTGACGATCCTGAACTCACTCGACAATGTTGTGGGCCCTGGGTCCTGGATGCTTTCGGTGCTTCGGGGTTTGGGGTTTCAAGATGTAGAACGATATAGAACCCTCATCCTTCGAACTCCTGAATGCCGAAAAGCCGACGTGACTAGATCTCATGCCACATGTCCTTTGGATGGACGGCTACTATCCTTTCCTGCATGCAATATGGGCACTATCCATCGTGCTAATCTCAGCGCAACTCCGCTAACCACGATTTCCCGCCGACCGTCGATCTGCTCTTATGGATGAATCCAGACCGTCGACAATATAATCTCGCCCGCTTACTTGCTTGGAAGCCTAAAACGAGATTTTCCATGTTGCGCTCAAGCGCTTCTCGTGCAACTTGCAGACCTGAATACTCTTGTGCCCAGCACAATAAATGTTACTAACATTATTTATGTCGACTTTATTCCATTAGTTGTAATTATACCTCCTAGTCTCCCATATATACCAAGGAGACATTTTCTTTTGGAATCATCTTGTACTTGAACATTTAAGTGGGGTAAAAGGAGGTTTCCCCCTCAAAGAGGCTTATTATCTAAAATTATCTCTTTTTCAAGGCGTTGAGTACTTTTTTTGAGGTTTTTCTATGCTATATTGATATTTGGTTCCTAACAAAGGGAGACAACAACAACAAAGAGAAAATTTTCTCCCAAATTGGAAAATATGGTTTTTGTGTATATTTATTATTGATTTTTGAGAACAGTTGACTGCTAAAGTTTTTGGAAAAAACACTATTTTTGGATATTTTGGATATTATATTTTTTGGATATGGTTTAAAATATCATTGATATTAATTTTAAAATTATGAGAATGATGATGGGAGCCACAAGGAAGGATGTGTTTGATTGATTGACTAGTTGTGTTTATTTTTGTTAAGAAACTAAAGGGAGTCACAAGGGGTTCCACCTACTAGTTATTATTTGTTAAAGACCCTATTATTATATATTAATTCTTCCCCTAAACTAAAAGTTAGTTGAGTTTTAGTTAACTTAACTAAAAGAGGTATTTTAACTACTTCAACTAATTTTGATTGCTTAAAGACAAAAAGAGAAGGAGGAACAAGAGGAGAATAGAAGGAGAAAGCATACTAAGGTCTACTCTTGAGTTTTATTGAGATAGTTCATTTTTCATTCATTCTTTAATTCATTGAAATCCTAATTCTCTTTTATGATAGCAGGGTCATATTGTAGACACCAAGATTCAAGGCTAAATTACATCATTCAGACACTTGTTTTTGAGAGGTGTTGATCTATCTTTGATAGTCTGTGTAGACTTGTATGTTCATGAATTAAATTTTATGAATGATAAAGGATATTGTGAAGAGTCGAGTGGGAAACAATCTGTGGCAAGCTAATCCATCTTTTAAAGTTCAGTTTTTTAATTTCTGTCAGAAGTCATTTTGTATGGTTTTCATCGGGGACATCTAAGTCTGAATTTGGTCCAAACTTCCTCAGGGATTTTTGTAAAGAGAACAATTCTTTTAATTTACTGGAATGAAATAAGCGATTGCTATTCTGTCTCATCTGTGTTAAATTGTGACTTGGTATTTTTTCTTTTGTTTCCACATTTAATTTTGCATCTGTTATATTCAAAAAATTATATAAAGATATTGAATTTTATAACAATATTTTATTATAAAAAATCATCCTAAGCCCTTGTAGCTAATACTTGTGGATTAGGAAACAAATTTTGAGGCTATAAAACGTAGGGTGATATTCCCGTCTATATTTCCTTAGCCAAGCAAGATCTGGAAATTCTTGAGTAAGATTATGTCATATATTTTTCTCAACAGTGCATACAACACTTGCGACAGTGTATGTGACACTTAACAAGGTGCATACGTCACTTTGCGACACTTGCAAGACTTAAGGTGCGACACTCAAGTGTGACATTTTGGTGTGTAAAACAATTAGGATATAGGATGGATAAAATATATCAACCTCTCTAGATATTGCAGTAGAAGGAAAAAAGAATTTAGGACTTTGTTTCAGGAGATGAAGAGGGACGACATTCCCAAGGGTAATAGAAGAGAAAATGAATGAAGAATTGGAATCTGAAATTTCTAAAGAAGATTTACAAGAGGTAATGAATTTGTCTTAGAAGGGAAAGAGTCTAGGCCCAGACATGTGGATAATTGAGTTTCTCTTAGTTTTTATGTTATGCTAGACGATGATATATTTTGAGTTGCAAAATATTTAAAGTTATTTAGGAATATTCTTAGTGCCATAAATACCACCTTTATAGCATTAATCCCAAATAAGAATGACCATATCTCTCAAGAATATAGGCGAATATCATTATGCAATTTAGTTTACAAGATTATTTCAAAGCTTATGGAATCCATATTAGAATCCATATTAAATAAGGCTATATCAAGAGAAATTCATATTCCTCTTTAATAGGAAAATCCATGATGATATGGGATCACACCCTAGGAGGGTTTGCACTCAATAAGAATGCATGAAATTCCAACGATAGTCATGAAAATAGATCTAGCAAAATATTATGAAAAAATAATCTAGTTATGTTCAATATTCCTCCTGATTCAAATTTAAGATGAACTTGTAGACAATAAATTGGATCATGGAATGCCTCTCTTCAACGCCTTTTTTAGTTCTCATAAATGTCTCCTTATAGTTTTTTTAATACTTATAGAGGGCTCGGAAAAGAATGTAAACTATCTCCCTTCTTATTTCTCTTGGTGGTTGAGTGATAAGTAGGATAATGTAACATCCTACTCTTGCGCGCATTGAGCAAACTTATTCTTTGAGGACACTTGCTTGCAAGTGATCCTGATTATTATACTATTGGTTGTTCGATTATGATTATAAGGCATTATGGATATGATGATATGTTATTTTGTGTATTTACATAGACAGGTTCTATTGACTGGGTTCTCCTTAGTGTGCAGGACTTTGGACCTCGAGGATGCAGTGGCATCGATGAAACCCTTGGACTCCAGATTGAGTCAAGGAGTGTACTATTGGGGTTTGATTGTTGTTGATATGACATATGTACGTATGATTAGATGTTATGATGATTTACTATTATTTCTGACATGATTTGTTGATGATGCAGGTTGATGATAGCTTGTCGACCAGACTCACATGTGGAGTAGAGGGGTCACGCATGATAACGAGAGACATTGAGGGAGAGGTGTGGAAAAGAGCCCTGCCACGACCTACTAGCACTCCCACCATGGCTTGAATTGTAGGTTAATGATTACCTAGTTTGAGAATACCCACAATGTCGTGAGGGCAAACTGTGACAGTCGCTCACGATGATTCTAAGGGGTGTGCAATAAGGCAGGGGCCTTATTCCTTAAAGGCCCTTAGTCTCCCACGAGATCACCTTGTGGAGTATTGAATCCAGGGGTTTTTGATGTCTACCAAGTTAGTCAAGAGGCAAGTGGCACCCTTGGAGCACATAGTGTTTCCTAAAGGGCACGTCGCGCAAGGAAAATAGAAAGAGGTGAGTGGCACCCTTGGAGCACGTAGTGAGTCCTAAAGGGCATGTCGCGTAAGGAAAATGGAAAGTGATGAGTGGAATCCTTGGAGCACATAGTGCGTCCTGAAGTGCATGTCACATTTTTAACTGGTAAGTGAATAAACCTAGACGACCTTAGAACGAATGATGTGTCAAGTAAGATTTAAAAACAATTTCCCTAATAAAAATGTCGCTCGACCTAGTGAAATTAAAATCTAGGTCTAAGTGATACTTGTGAAAATAATAATAAACATAATCATAATCATAATTAAACATGTGATGAGAAGGGGGTAAGAAATTCAATTAATTTATTAAAATCAAATTATTGAGGGATTAAAATTTTAAAAGGGAATTGATTGTTTTTCTACATTTTCTAATTAAAAATTATTAATTAAAAAGAAAAAGGGGTAAAAGGTAACCTTTCTACACTTGCTAATTTGAGTTTTAGATAAAAGAGAAAAGAGGGAAACTTAAAAGAAATAGGAAACTAAGGGGAAAAGGGGAAACATAAGGAAAACGTAGAATGACTAACTTAGTAAGGAATCTTGCCAAAGAACTTTCTAAATTGAACTCAACTAGGAATTTAGTAAGGGCGTAAGTCATTTAAAATGTGTAAGGGAATATGTGTACACCAAGGAGCGATTTTGGGAATTGTTTTTGGTGGGTGAGGGAATAAGGAGTAATTAAATAATTAATGAAATTAATTTATGGTGCAACTAGGGGGATGGGTGACATGTGTACAGGGAAGGTTTTTCTGAATTAAGTTAATGAAAAATAAATTAAATGGGAATTTGGGAAAGAAATCACTTAGAAACTCTATAAAAAGGAGGGAGTAGGAGGAGTATAGATATATTCTTTTCTGCGTAAGGTTGCACTGCAGAATTTTTGTCTTGACTGACTTATCTTGTGGGAGTTGGGATACCCAGCTCGGGTAATGAGTGGTAGCTCCACCTTGCGAGGCGAGATGGTTGCTAGTTGTTCTTTCGTTTAGAGTGTGTGTCCCCTTTGCGGCTCGGGGGGATAAGGGGGAAGAAGAGTATCCCTAGCATTGGTTGGGAGGTACTGGTGAAGTCACATCGGTCAGCAAGCGGGAGCTGGACGGAGCGCGTAGGACAACGAATCAGAGTTGTCACCTTGGGCTACAATACACATGATTTTATTTTGAATTTTATATTAATATTGATCTTGCGCTTTAATTTCTGTACCTTTAATTGTGTAAAGAAAAGTGTTTTACTCAACGTTTTTAATCGAGAACTTAAAGTCATCATAGCTTTACGCTCGTTGCATGAATTGATTTCCTTGGAACCTGATCCCTAATTTGCTATGATTGTTCTATTTTGTTTTAATGATTATTATGAAGAGAATGTTCTTTAACTTTCGTCCTCATCCCTAGATCATCATTCCATACCTGAGAAGTCGGCTAGGAGTCGAATCGACGGTCGTCACTTCGGTGTTAATAGAACTATAGATTCTAATGCCCTACTTTTCTATGTATGGATGAGGAGAAAAGGATATTTGTGCCCAGCTATCTACCCCTTTCTTGTCTCTGCGTTGATTGTTCCCGTTGACTGATTGTCTTGTGCCTTCTCGCGGTTGAATACCTCTGCGTATTGTTTATCTTTTCTCTCTGCGATTAGCTCAATACCCTCTACGTTTTTATATCACCCCCACATTTTCTTGAATGGTAAATCTCAGTGTCAGTAATATGGAATGACTACGTTGATTGTTGATAGTGATTTAATCTGAGTGATTTAATTACATGTGAATTGTTTTCAGCAAATATGTGATTATAGTCTTCAATTTTATATTTAACACAGTAAATTTATCTATACAACAATTTTATTTCATGTTTACATTACCCAACGATTGATAGTGAAGAAATTAACACTGTTCAAGTTTGGGGAGGTTTAAGGCTGGTAGCGATTTATGCCTTTAATAATACAATGGATATTTATCAATTGTTATTACATCAAATGAGTATCAATAGTTTACACAACAATTGTTATCAAAATGTTTATACAACGAATTAGTATATTGTTCCTGTTTATAATTGGCGATTTTATATTGGTCAAATCATACAGTTTTACGCTTATATGTTTACTCTGCGTTGATCACATATTGATTGCATTTACTTCTTTTCTCTACATTTTACATTCCTTAAACAATTTACATCCTTCATTACTCTACTCTTGGATGGCTTGCAGCCAATTTCATTTAGTTATTGTCTCATCCTTCATAGGCAACAACTTAATTGAATGACARCAATAATATTTTCGACTCAACAATACAAGATATGTAATAGACAGTGGTATTAACATACCCAAACCTCGATTTTTGTTTTACTTGCACCAAGATTTTTGTAACCCTTGGGTAGCATCCTTGTTGTGCTTTAGGGGTCTTCTATGGTGTAGCCTGTGGAGTTTTAACCACAGTGTTTTGTTAACTGATGATGACTGCGATTGAACTTATTACTTTTTTTATAACAATTGGGGGACGAAATTTTCTTTTTACTATTTGTGACTATGATTGAATTCATTATTGACAGTTAACATTTGTTTGACAATGTCCCCTTTTTCTTATTTGTAACTCAACGATTTTAAAAAAAATTCTCTGCGATTCTTTCCTTTATTACCAGACAACATTCCCTTAGTCCTTCTATGATTTCATTCGTTGCATGACAACTTGATCCTCTATATTTTTCCTGCGATTTTCCTCTGCAATATATTTCATTGATGGTGAAATTACTCTGCGAATTACCTTGCGATTTTTCCCATCCTATTAATGGTGAACTTACATTATTTTACCTTAATTTGAGTGAAATTACAATGTGATTTTAATATATATATTTGGTTACGATATCACCTGTCTCTTAACTGCGTAGTCACATGATTTCACATTGCGAACTTACTCGCCTTTTTATGAGATTAATATCTTTATCATGCTTTGAAAATATTTGAAGTTCTCCTTTAGGGTTCCATGAATGAACTCGTAACTATTGAATGATAGTATGCTTTCATTTATGGTCAATAAATGTTAAACATTACCACATATTTTTACGATTACCACACCTTTTTCCTATTTGGGATATATTTGTTAATATTTCAATATCAACGAATAACACTCTTATTGGTACTTGAAGTAGTTGTTTCTTATGAAATTGTCATAATTGGTTCCTTATATGTCTATTATGAATTTGTCATAATTGGTTCCTCTTATGTCTATTAGTTGTAAGGATATATATGCTCTTGAATATAATAATGTTTCATTATATTTCTCTACATTTGATTTAATCAATTAATTCTCTCTTTAAAACAAATGTTTAACATTTGAGCGATTTTGATATTAAAAGAATATCTTTAATAGAGAGGGATAACCACTCTAGTTGTTGGAATCTTTCATTTTAGCCTAAAGCAAGTAGGCTATCAAACATCCAATGGATTCCTTACATAGTTCTTTCTATAGGAGCACCTCGAGGAATAATAGGAGTACTGACAAAAAGAGTTTATTTAAATATTTTAGAAGGATTATGAACTATACCTCAATCAAAATATATGGATAAAATGTTTCCTTTAGATGATTCCCATTTGGAGAAATCATGGTTGTTTTCAAGCCATTGGATATGTATGTTATTTTTATTGAGAAAAAATATGAATTTTTTGAATCCAATGAGGCCTTAAGATTATCTTAATAAAGATATTAATAATCTCAAATGGGTGTAGCTTGGATGGTTGTGAGGAATAATTGTTATCCTCCCCACCCAGGTTCCATTCCTTGTAAGTGACATGTGATGTCCTTAAATGGGTCTAGATGATGCTCTTGTTGTTGAATCCCTTTTATTTCGAAAATGCTCGACCTCCAATCTTCCCTACGGTGAACCACGTGTTTAAAAAAAAATTGCACTTTTTTCTTTCTCGTAGTCATAACGAATCAGGGATGTTACATATGGTATCAGAGTGGGTTCAACCCTACGACTGTGGATCGCAAGAATTTCCACTGCAGTAAAATATTGAATTTTAACCTAGCGCTAATTAAAACCTTAATGTATCCATGCAGTGATCTCGATTAGATTATTCCATAGATTTTCATGGCATGGTGCCATGGAAGGAGGTGTGATGCCTCCAGAGGTGCCCACACCTTCAGAGTATAACTCCCAAGGAGAAGAAGAAGTCCTTGGGCTAGAGTCGATTGTTGTAAGGGATGATGATGGTCTGAAAAGGTTCTTCGAGAGATTGTCAGAGGCCTTGATTCACCATCTATACTGAGATAAGGCTAGAGCACTTGTACCCCAGAGGGTCCACAGCGCGCCCAACCTGCACCATTAGTATTCGCTGCAAACTCAAGAAGGTAAAATTTCCCGAGTTCTTTGGTGCCCCAGATGACGCAGCCTCTGAGGCATGGTGAGAGAGTATGGTGATGTGCTTTGCACTTCACAAATATACTTCCAACATGAAGATCTGCATGGCAATATTCAACTGAAGGCGAGCGCTCTTCTATAGTGGAAGATGCTCCTGTCGTTTTTGAACATGATCGTTGAAGACGTGTCATGGGAACTGTTCGAGGAATGGTTCCAGGAAATTTATCTTTCTAAAGAATTCATGAGCGTCAGCTCAATGAATTCAACGCCTTGTGACAGGGCGGTTGTATGGTGCTCGAGTATGAGGCCCATTTTTGGAGCTACTTCGGTATGCTCCGCACTTGAATACCAAGAAACTTAAGGTCAAAATGTTCATGTTTAGCCTTAATATCAAAATTCATGAAAAGGTTAGGATTCTAATGCCTCAAACCTGGCATGAGGTCATTCAGAAGGCCCTCATAGCGGAGGAGGAGCTTTCAGCGGGGTTCAAAGCAGGGCTCCAACGAGACCCACAGGGAAGGTATCATCTAGTGTGCAGCAGCATCAGACACCAGCTAGACTTTCACCAGGATATCGTGGCTTCCAGAGAGGATCCACTCTCACTACAACATGATGACCAATGCCTCAGCAATGAACTCCTTACCATCGTTGACCAGACCCTTTGTATTATGATAGATCCTAGTGCTACTGAGATTTCATTTTTGGAGCAGCGCTAAAAATAATTAATGTAAAGGAAGTCGAATAGGGTGAGTTTATCTTAGTATAAATGGCTTTGGTAGCCAAATAGAAGGTTGGAGGAAGGGTTATGAGTTGTAGCCTTAACCTGGGAGACTTTGTCACTAGGGACAACCTGTATGTCACAATCTTAGGATCTTATGAAGTCATGATTAGTGTGGACTGGTTGGAATCACGTGATGCAATACTCAACTGTAAGACGAAATGGTTGAGCTTGGTTGTTGATGAGGAACAAAGACGCATGATTATAGGTCAGAACCAGGGAGTTTCCCTAGGGTTCATCTCTTCCTTGCAGCTACGGAAGAGCATGCGCCAGGGATGTAATATTTATGTGATCCTTGCGTTAAACGAAAAGGGATTAGCAGAAGGTCTAGAACACCTTCTGGTGGTAAGTGAGTTTGAGGACGTCTTCCCTGAGGAGTTTCCTGGGATGCCTCCGAACATGGAATTGAAATATACCTGTTATAACCCTAAATTGCACCACACATGCTTACCTGGCATCAGGCCAACTCATATCCCTTCATTGTCAAAACATCTGTTGAACAACTCTTTGGAAATCCTCTTGTGTCAAGGCCCACGCACCCTAACCCATTACTGCACACGTGTGCACGCTGGCTGTCTCACTACAGCCCGCGTGTACCTAACAAAGCACGAAAAAAGGAAATTTGTCGACAGAACAAAAAGCTATGGGTGAGTTAACTGAAACTCCCAGCCATGCATGGCCAAGGGTTCATCCAAAATCCTAGCTCCTTCTAGCCTATAAAAGAAGGGGTAGGGGTACCATTTGGAGGAGGAAACAAATAGCAAAGAAACTCTGCCCATTTACGTAATCCATTGTCCCAACCCTTTAGTCTTTCCTCATGCCAAAGGAGATTTAACGCAGAGCAGTTGGAGAATAGAAGAAGAGGAGCCCAGGATCAAGTTCAAGGAGCCGTGGCCGGTCTCAGCTTTGATTGTAAGTTGATTCATTTTCAGTAATAAAAAGAATACTTTTCCCGTCCCAATGTATGAATTGTCTATGATTTGATGAATTTATGCTTGATTTCTAACCCTTGAGTAGAGAAGTAGCATGCACGCATAGTTGTTATTTGTCTTGATTGCAGGTTATCTGTGGAAGGAGCAGCGCAAGAAAGTGGTCAAAGCGTAATGGAGGATCTACATCGAACGTCGGTGATAAGGTTGGTGGTTCTCTTCATGCATTTACTGTGAAAGGGGGGTTTTAATCTTGGGTTGTAGGTTAAAAAGTAATTTATTTTCGATCAAAATCTTCATGCAAGTCTGACCCTAGTTTGCTAGTCTATAGGGTATTTTTCCCAACAACAGAATTGGTGACCGTACTGGGGAAGAATACTCTTTAGGGTTTCTAGATTTCTTTAAAGTTTTTGGGTAGTTTAAAAGATTAGATTTTCTGTTTTTCTTTGCCTATCTATTTTCTGTAAGGTCTGAGCTAGCAGGGAGCCTGGTTCTTTATACCATCTTTCCATGATTATTGCTTAAAGGTAGTTGTCGGGACATAGAGGTACACGCGGCCTATAGAAGGCCTGCACGTGTGTACCCGTGCCCTATCCTCTTGCAGCCCACGTGTGAACGCTAGATGTAGAGATAGCAGTAGTGTGTAGGAGTTCAGAGAACTTTAGAGGCAGTCCTCCTCTTCCCTGTCAGAATTATACATTCTCAGGGGGTTTTCTGGAATCCTGTCTGAGTCTTGTTGGTTCATAGTCCTGTGTCAAATTGCTTTTTTCGCCTTATTATTCCTTGCATTATTTTTCTTTTCTGTTAGAAAAAACATCCAAGCCTTCAAGGGACCCTGGTTATCAATACCAAAGGCCTCTTCCTGGTCTGGACTGCCTATTTTCATTTTTGTTTTAGAAATTAGACATACACGCGGCCTGTACAAGGTTAGCCCGCGTGTACACGCTTCCTGTTTCAGTTCAGCACGTGTTTGCACGTGTGTTGTTTTAGTGAGAGTAGCGTGCTTGACAGGATACTTTTTGTTCAGGGTGGGGCAGTCATCCCCTCCTTTGATGAGAAGTATTCCTCTCAGGTTTTTTATTCTAGGGTTGAACAGTCAGTAGGTTAGGTCATCTTACCCTTAGTCTGCTTTTTCTCAGTTGATGGTTGACAGAAAATAAAAATAAAAAAATTATGGTTTTTAGACAAGCGTAAGAGTATTTGTTTTCTTTATTTCCATTGTGGGTTTTTACTCTGATTCTTTGCGATCTTCACTTTAAGCCAGAATTTGTCTTTCTTGGTTTTGTGCTTGCCGGTATTTTCCCTTTGTTGGTTTACTAGCACTTAAATAAATAAAAAAACAATCTCTTTTCATTTTCTTCTTTGTTTGAAGAGTGGGTTTCTGCATCATTAGCTAGGGAGAAGTCTTTTGTTTCATAAGTTTTTGCAGTGAATTTAGAGCATAAGTAGCTCGTAGTCGAGTGAAATTCCTTTATGTTTGCTGCATAAAATCTTAGAAAAATCGAAAAGAAAAAGAAATATTTCTTTGTGAAAAGTTGTTGAAATTTTGCATTTAGTAAAAGTCTTTTGTTTCCAGCTTTTTTCATTTATTTTTGCTTTCATCTTTACACACCATCAGTTTCACCTTCATACCCCTTGAAGTAAGAAAAATCCTTAAAAACAATGCTAATCTTAAAATCTACTAGACTTTTATGTTTGTAGGGTTCACAAACTAGTTCGGGATTAGGGCCTTGAATTAGGTTGGAGAGGAAACTCTTCAAGGCCACTCAAAACCAAACATTAGAGTCTAAGGTAGGGAGTGTCTAAGTCCAGTTTCGTGGAAGTTATCCGGGACCCCCCTCTAACACAGGGGATAAACACGAGGTCATGTGCAAAAAGGTAGCAGAGATAACCCCTACAAAGCCAGACCAATCATAGTGGAGAACACATATCGATGGCTTGTTTTGGGATTCCGTCGTTTGCATTTTCCACAGGTCTTCATGGGTCTCGAATCCGTTCGAGGTCCTCATTTTTCTTCTAGACCATTTTCTCTCGATACCCTTGACAAGTTTTGGGCTTGATACCCTACTCATTATGGTCTACCCGACTTTCGACTATACCCGCCCGGTGATTGTTCGCATGCTGGTAACCTAGTTGCCAATCTTTGTTAGGGACATAAACGGGTGACTACGGGGGTATACCATGATACCTAGGATAGACATCGAGCCACACTTTGTAGATTATACCTGGAGGGTTCTTCCGTGTTCGAGTTGCACTTGCACCGATAAGTTGCTCTAGTGTTGGTTGTTGTAACTGTTCTTCCAACTAGTTTAGTGATTGCTTGTTTTATCTCTTAGGGGCTTCTTTTTAGTGTGTGTTACTTTTGAACGTGTAGAATACCTTAGCGTGTCTTGGATCTTCTCACATAGTGGAGGATCCCAAGCTCCACTAGTCATGAAGGCTTCTGGGCCTACCACCGGTTACACTGGAGTCACCCCCGCCACCATTAAGGCGGAAGCTAGACCAACAAGGGTCTTTCGAAGCGACCGGGTTACAAACCTTTGTGCCCGAACAACTCCCGGAGGAATCAACCACCAGTATTGGCTCAGTCAAAACCCCAACCACTGATATCTGGGCATCGTTTACTGCACCAATCCAATTTCACGAATGCCAAACAGTTCCTCACACAGCTATGGAAACAAACGTTGTTACTTCTTCTGGGAATTCTTCCATTCCCACCACAGTTGCTACCACAGG
>SNQJ01S0159212.1:8346-18696 GCA_010110895.2 Picea sitchensis | reverse complement strand
TCTCATATATTGTGCATGGTATATTGTGGTGTATTGGTGTAACTCTTATACTATTGTTCATTGCTCATTGGATATAGTTGAATGGTTTAAGTATAAGTTGAAAAAGGTTTTAAATTGTACTTGATACTAATTCACCCCCCTCTTAGTATCAACAATACCTTCATGTGCTTCATACATAATTGGGTTGTGCTCGTGTTCTAATGCACACCGGTGTAGGATGCCATTTGGGCCCAACTTATACAATTGTCTAGAAAGAAATTGATAATCTTCACTACAGGTCATCAATTGAAGACATTGATCCAGAGTATACCTTATGGGAGCTTGGCTAGTCATGAGAAATTCTCTGATTTTGTCCAATTTATTAGGCATCGCTTCAACATGGAAGAGTTTCACATCGGGGAGTTCATCATCGAGGCTCTTACTAGCTTCACCAGTCTCAATCCATGATAGATGATCTGGTCCAACATTATTATTCCTTGGCTTGACCACCACTTTAAAGTCAAACTCTTGAAAGATAAGCAACCAATGACAGATTTGTCCGCCCAACACCATGTTTTTTACTAAATACTTGAGCGTGGAGTGGTGAGTGAAGAATTTAAAAGCAAACCCCAACAAATAGTGGTGAAATTTCTGTAATGCATATACCATGGCGAGGCCCTTGCGCTATGTTGTAGTATAATTATTTTATGCATCAGACAACTTGCGACTAGAAAAATATACTAGATGGTCAATGTTTCCTTTGCCCAGTTACACAATAACTGCACCCAATGAAATGGAAAAAGAATCTACATGGACATGAAAGAGCTTAGACTATTCGGGAAAAACTAGAATTGTGCAGTCACAAGCTTCTCTTTTAGAGTATCCAAATATTCCTGGAATTCTTGTGTCCAAACATACTTAGTATATTTGTGCATGATCTTTTCCATTGGGGCAACAATATTGGCATAATTTTGAATGAACTTCCGGTAGTAGCCGGTATGAACTAAGGTGGAGTGCATCTCTTGAACCAAAGTGGAGGCCACCATATCCAATATGGAGGCGATATTATCTTGATCCACCAATAATCCATCCTTGCACACGACGTGGCCCAATAATGTGCCAAATGGTGTACAAAAGATTCATTTCTTCAAATTCAAGGATATCTGTAGTTGGTGACATCGTTCCAGCATCAACCAAAGGGCTTGCATGTGTTCCTTCAACAAAGTGAATACTATCCAATCATTTAAATAGACTTAGAGAAACTTATTGATGAATTCCTTGAAGGATGAGACCACTATCTGCGAAAATACTGCATTGGAATTATTTAAGCCAAAGGGCATGACAATGTACACAAAATACCCCCATTCTGTAGCAAAGGTAGTTTTAGCTTGATCTTCCTCTGTGATCCAAACTTGATGATACCCTAAAAAACCGTCTGTAAAAGAGTAGGTTTCTTGGCCGCCAACATTTTTTGGTACCTCGTCTGTGAAAGGTGTAGGGAAGGGGTCGTGGACGCATGATATGTTGAGACTCCTTAGATCTACAAATATTTGAATGTCACCAGTCTTCTTGGGTTGAAAAACCATAGGACTAATACAATCAGAGTCCTCTATAGGGAAAATTATCCAAACATCCAACATCCGATCCAATTCTTTGTGCACCTTTTCCTTATATTTTGTATTTAACAGATAAGGTCTTTGCTTGACCAGTTTGGCATCTAGTTTGAGCTAAATATTCATGGCCCCTAAAAATCTTAAAATACCTTTAATTTTAGAAAAACTCTGGGGAAACAAGTCCGCATGTTATTTGAGGAGGTCAAAAACTTGAGTGATTGTCTCCTTATCCCAATAATCTCCAATGATGGCCATCTTGGGTTCTTCCTTAGTGCTAATATTATGTTTCTTGGTTTTAATCGAGCCATTATAATCTGGGGTGACCATCTCTGCCTCCTTTTCCTTTAGCGCATGGTCGCCTTCAAATTCTGAGATCTGGACTCCACAAGAGTCATGCCATCAACATTATCAACATTAATCTTCCAATAATGTACCACCTATTTAGTTTTTCCACTGGATGATGATACAAGGAGACCACCCTAGGTGTGGCTTCCTTTGGATGCCAATGGAAAAGAAAATATTTAATTTGGAAGAGAGCCTCCCTTTGAGTTGGATATTATGCTATGAATTTGAATGTTAAACAAAATTGGGAGCTCACATGGGTCCACTCGACCGTTTTCTTCCCGAGCTCCTCCTGAATGTACCAACTTAGAGGGACCATATTCTGATGGACCCATTAGAATTGAGGAATATTCTTCAACATCCAACACCGTTCACAAAAAGAAATGTGTTCCAGGGGATCCTAAGTACCCTTATATTGGTTGGCGAGTTTGAATCTAGCAATGAGTTGGAAACAAACCTTGATTAACTCATACATCTTCTCCCAACTCTAAATATGCATACGATCTGTCACCCATCACCGTGCAGGTGTCCCTTGAACCACTACATCTATGGCCCAGATCCTTTTTTCCGCAGGGATGACCTTCTCCATTTTCACGATGAATGCATCTACCGGCCCTATCCCATCAAACCATGGGGCATCATATAGCTGAGATCCTATCCATTGGACTTCTTTTGTTATACTCGCACATATGCGAGTAGATACCTCATATAGATTGTTTTTCCATTTGTCCATGGAATCTTCATAATCTGTATAATAATACTTGACACTTATCCAACTTAATTCTCCATATACGATGGGGTTGATGTAATCCTCCCTATGCCCTGATATTTTATAGATGTTTTCAATAGTTGAGCTCCACACATCCTCATCCACTAGCTCATTGTATCAATATCCTTCATATGGATCCATAGGTGCAACCATGTGTAGGGTATAAGTTTCAAAGGAAATTTGCCTCTTCCTCAAATTCGAAATTGCATTATTGTCAAAGGTCCAATCAATTCCCAACAATGTAGGGTATGGGTCAGAGCCATCCATAATATCTATGACCTCAAAGTCAACTTTTGTTTTTACCCCTTATATATTTACTTGAACTTGCTCCAGTCAACCTATGGGGTATATCTTGTAATGATTCACCAACCGCAGTTGGATGGGTGACCATACCAATTTTGGTTTTCCCATCACCTCCTAGGACTTCTTGAGTAAAATATTCATGTTAGAACCTAGATCCAACATGACTCCATCCATGTCATAGCCACCAAGCTCCTCTATCCTCTTGAATTCATGCCCCATGTGCTTTTTCTTACTGAATTGGCACCGTTATTTTTCCAGTAGAGGAGATTATATGGTTTTCTCCACTCCTTGTTCCTTCATGCAGGTAGCTAGAATATGTGCCAACTTATTTGTAGCATCAAGATCATCGAGTAGTCACAAACAACAGTGTAAGGAAGTACTTACTTGGTCTTCAGTATCTTCTTTGTGACCCAAGTCATGCAAGACTTCTACACGCACTGTATGTTGTAACTCCTCCATGAACTATTATTCATGTGCTCTCTTCTTAGCGTGCCACAAGTTGTCCCTTCTGCAAGATTCTTCCAATGACCGTTGCATCGTGCGTTGTATTTCTTCATGCATGCAATATTCTTCCAAGGATCTTTGCATCGTGCGTTGCAACTCTTCCAGGGCCAGAGCCTCATCTAGCGACCTTTGTGTTTCCCTATGCACTTCTTCCCAGAGCCAAGCCTCCTCCAATGACCTCTGGGTCTCCCATTGCACTTCTTCACAGATCCGAGCCTCCTCAAGTGATCTTTGTGTTGTGTGTTGCAACTCTTCACACACTCTTTCTTATTCAATATCCTTCTACATTTCATGCATAAACTACTTTTTTTGGAATCATTGAACTTAGGAGGGGGATGTGTTGTCTTTCTGATCTTCCCCTCTGGCTTCTGACCTGATTCCTCACCATGCTCAAATTTTTCTTTTGTTTTTGCTCCTTCTCGGGTTACTACCTGAAAATTGACTTCTTCATATTTATTCTTATTTTTGCGTGGCTTCACATTTACCATATTGTAATGTGTCTTATTTTCTTCCGACTTCTTAACTAAATCGGGACATTCCTCCGTGACATGTTCAGGAATGTAGAAATATGCACAAAGTACACACGATCTTTTACAAAACCTTGATACATGGCCAATTACTCCACAATTGAAACAAGTGGGGAGTCTGCCTCCCCCTCCTCCATAGTCTCAGTCATGACCACACCCATATCCTCCTACATGATATCCTTGGTATATGCCTCTCTCATCACCACCCTTCTACTCTTCTTGTACCCAGAATGCATCACAATTATTGTCTTGCATCAAATGGAGTGACCGACAATTATTAACTTCATGCCCCAGAGATTTGCAGATCTCAAATAATGGGGTATGGTTTGTCTTTTGATACTTCTGCAAAGTTGGGTAGTGGGGTGGTACATGGCCCCACTATCTACATATCTTGCACCATTTCATCTGTTTAGATGGAAATGGACTTGGAATGCCCATCGCCACATAATTTGGAAGTACATGGCACTTGTCTCTGTGATTCCCCTCAAGACCAAACACACTCACACATGACCTTTGTCTTCTCCAAATATTGTAACTTCATCATCATGTTGGTTGGTTGTGACTACACCTACACCAACCCCGATGACGTCTCTTCCCCTCCTGTTGTAGCTTCTAGGAACATTGCAATTTCTATGATCTCTGTTTGAGCAGTCACCTTCTACTGAGTGATTGGGACTTGGATATGGGGAAGAAACCCCACAATAAACCACTCTTTGTGCTGCATGTTCTAGATTTGGAACGTCATCCTATATAATAAAATATTAAACGACTAGTCATAATCCCACACGTTTTCCCCTTGTTGTTGCTTAATCTCCTCGATCTCAGTGATACACTGAGATTTAGACTTGGTATTTTGGAATTCCTTCAGTAAATACCTTTTGATCTCTTTCATGGCTCTCATATTTCCATTCGACATAGTGGCATTGTACCATGTCAAGGCTCTATCCCTGAATCTAGTTTCCAACTACGTGCTCTTTTTTTCTTTGTTTGTGATCCTCTTCACAGACTATATTGCTTCACACATGAACCGGTGTTGTTTCATGTCATATTTACCCATTTTGTGGAACATAGGTAGCCTCAGGGTGCTATCCTAATTCTCCATCATCACTCTCAAACCAACTCCTCTGATATGATTGTTGGTTGACAAACTCCTTGCTACCGATACTTGTCTAGGTGAAGCGGAACTGGCTTTTCCTTATTCTTCACTCCTTTATTCTCTTCTATTGTTTTACTTCATCTCCTACTCCGATTGATTCACTATCTCATGCATTTTATTCTTGATTTCAAATGAGAAAGGGGGGTGGTTCAAAGGGGGGGTAAGTCCACCTCCTTCTAACATTTCTTGTGAGGGGACCCAAATAGTTTCCTACTTGAAGCCACACAATACCATCTACAATTTCCAATTCTTATCCCCCACCACTAGGGGATCTTCTATCTTCTTCTTCTTCTCATGTGCCTCTACTCTATGCCTCATATTATTCTAAGGTTGTGACACTCCAAACAACCAAGGGGTTTGGAATTCGTCACCTGGGCCCCTAGGACCACTACTACTACTACTAATACTGGTAACCCCACTGGACACCCTAATTTTGACATCGAACCTCTTTGCAAGCCTACCTGCGTCTGTGATCCACTTTGGCACCAAAAATTCTTCCGTAGTTCCTCCTAGTGTAGCCTATTTTCTCTTCATCCTAGGCATTAACCCTCATCACATGCCCCTTACTCTCCTTTTTCACCTCTATGATCCATATTTCTTCTTAGCTCAATGCTTCTTGCATATCTCCCAACTCTCTCTCTTCTCCTCTCTTCTGGGTCCATCCCATTCCTCACCTCATCTCAACAATTTGTGGATCATCCTTAAAGATCCATTTCCTTGAACCCCCCCCAAGTGTTATGGGAGTTTACTCGACCATTCTGTTAGGATCCATGTGCATCAAACCTTTCTCTATGAACACCATCTTTATCCAGAGTGGAATCTCTTCTAGCATTCATTTCCTCGGACCTTCCGTGGAATTTCTTTTATCCTCGTTGAAAGAATCAACGTACTCCACAAAAAACTAAATAATATATCCCTCTTTTAATTGAGCAAACTAGAATTCAATAGTCTAAGTCCACTTATTGTCCAATACTTTCAATTTATCAAGTGTGGCTTGATCCCAAACCACTAGTTCTAAAGGCCATATGGTAGAATTGATAGAAATTTTCCTTTTCATCCATTCATATAATAGACAACGCAATTCAACAAAATTAATATCATGCATATCAGTATAGAGATACTTATATTTTCATTGCTTCACGTTCACTCTCAGACCTTGAGTTTCTTACTGGGAAAACTCATGCTCCTTTGCAGCTAGCTAGTTTTGAATTTCTTCTCGAGATGGATACCACCTCATCTCTTGCCTTCATCCTTCCCTACAAGACTTTTAGGTCCCGACAAGGGAACCATTTGTTGGCATTTCTTCACACTTTATCATTTCGTTATTAACATTGGGGAGTTTAGACCGAGGGTTCGTCCAGATTTGACCAAGAAAAACCCCATAGCATCGACATATCAATCCTCAGCCAAGGATGAATAAGGTCTCCCTTGATATGCATAGAGGATCACAGAGACCATAAGGTCTTGTGTCAGGAGTAAGGACAATAGATTGTAATTTCTGCAAATTTCTTATTCCTTTCATTCCATTCAACACGAACATATAGTAAACAAACTATATTTGTCAGCGACAGAGTCGCACATCCCTTTTGATATAATTCCCCATAAGTAAAACACGTTGTGAAATGCACATCCTTCTTATACCTCAAACATATGACAAACTCATATTTATATTCAGAAGCATTCCAACATTACAAAGGCTCAGAGTGAAATCGATATAGAACAACTTAATGGATCTTCTATGTGAGTGTCTAACTCTCTAATCATATAACTCTATTTCTAATGTTGTTGCTTCCTTTTATATCTTACTTTTCTCAGGAACTCTATCTATTTCTACTCTACTCCACTTGTTCTATTGAAAAAATACCTCGCATGCTTCTGGCACCTTCCTGCAGTCCACGTAGCCTTCTGGAATTGGGGAAATCTTAATTGCCTCACCAACTTATATTTTTTCATCTCCACGATCCCTTATGTTGCTGTATGTAATCATTCGAGAATATTTATTGATGATTTCTTTCTTGATTCCAGCGTGTGTTTTCTTGATTTCTGGTGTGCCTCAAAACTCACACTAGCACCCACTTGGTATACTTTTAGTCTTGGTGCATAGTATAAAAACTTAGTTCGTTGCACACTACTTGTCCTTCTTTGCGCATTTATCTTAGGTTCATGAAAAATTGGGATGGGTGCGCACACCACTTGGACTAAGCATGCAAAAAACTTGGAATGAGTGCGCACAAGTTTGTTTGTGTGCACGCATGAGATTAACCCAAAACTTTGGGTGCCAACAATCCATCTAGGAAGACAATCCCCAATTGTTGAAGGAGTTCCTGTAGAAAGATCATCTTAATAAGGGTCCCAAATATTATAGTCAATTATTCTATGGAAGGTTAACTATAGGTTGAGTCAGTTAGTTAATGGTCCTATGGATCAATCACTCAATCCAAAATTCCCTAAAACTTCCAAAGGATCACTACTCAACAGGACATAAGACAACATCTCTTCCATAGATAATCTCCTATTTGATAAGGTCAAACTACTTGTGGCCCTTCAAATCTTCATATAATCTCATCATGATATAATAATGATTTTTTCATTTGGTCTCTTCCTTTTATCATCCAAAATATAAGCCCATGATATGCATCCAAAAGTAGGCTAATATGTTTAATTGAGGGGTTTCTTCCACTCCATTTTTTCACTAGATTGACATCCTATACAAGTTTATTCAAAATCAGATTTAACAAATAATTTGAGCAATAGACATATTTTGCACAAAACTTAGTCCATTGATCTTTTATCTTGAAGCAAACAACATACCATTTCGACCAAAGTCTGATTCTTTCTTTTAGAAATTCCATTTTGTTGAGGTGTGTACGGTATATATCTCTACCAATAGATAGCATTCCATAACAAGTACCTTTCAAAATCCTTTCCTATGTATTCTCATCCATTTTTTTTATATATATATTTTAAACATTTCATAGGTTGACTACATTTTATTTTAGCCAATTCCCTAAATTCCTTGAAATTTTCAAAGACATGACTCTTTTTCTTCAAGAACTATACCAAGTATATTTGGAAAATTCATTAATGAAGGTGAATACATATCTTGCACCTGATAGTGATGTTTATTTTAGGGACCATAGGTCACTATGGAAAATTTCTAGATAGGTATTTGATCTCCATGCTTTCCTTGTTTCAAAGGAAGTTTGATGATTCTTACCAAGCATACATTCTTCACATACTCCATCCGGGGAAATGACCGTAGGTGGTTCAATAACCATGTTATGTTTCACTATTATTTTTAAGCTTCAGAAAAATATATGTCTGACTTTTTCATGCCAAAGTCTTATCTAGCCATTGGTGGGATCTATGAGTGAGGTTAGGCTTAGGTATTTCTTGGGAAAGTCGTAGAACTTATACAATTTGTCCTTCAAATCAAGGAGAGCCTCAGTGACAACAATTTTTTTGTGAATATCCTTCAAAACAAATTGATCTAGCCAAAATATTACCTTCTTTCTAGTCTGCGTTGGTTGGGGGATAGACAACAAATTTGCACTCAATATAAATACATGATACACCTGAAATATTACACCATTATAAGATTAAATATTTACACAACCAATAATAATAAGTGCATAATCATATGCTACAAATATTTATATATTTATTATTATTATTATTATTATTATTACTATTATTACTATTATTATTATTATTATTATTATTATTATTATTATTATATTGTAGCCATTTTTAACGAAGAGAAGAGAGAAGCACCTTTATCCATATGATGGGTGCAACTAGAGTCAACTATACATTCACTCTAAGAAGTATGAGCATGCAAGGCCTAAGAATCACTAACACAAAACATATATTTATCTTACCTTCTGAAGTTTAATTCTACAGGTTGGTCGATCTTCCAATCGATACATATCCTTCATGTTTCTTCACTTTTTTTTATCTAGATCCTTAGTATTCTACCAACAAGACCTCTCCATATGTCCCAATTTATTGCAATAACAATAGGTCATCTTATTTCTACCCTTCTTAGTTAAAGTGTTATCTCATGTTTATTCTTATTATTTTGGTCAATGCAAATGTGCTCTTTCTAATATCGATCTCTTTCTTTATAATTTTGTAGACCTTTTCCCTTCAACAAATTGGCATATTGCTTGACCTCAAGTTTCCCTTCATTAAGATTTTTTTTGTGTTCCCTAATTAGTAAACCACAAAAAGAGTGAAAGGACTAATCCTTACCATCACATTTTCTGGAGGTACAACTAACACATGTTTAATACAACATATCATAGAGTGTCTTCAGATTCATTAAGATTACTTCTATGACATGACCATCCTTTTTGGAAAAATCCTTTCTATATTCACCCAATTTCAATTGAAGTTCCTTTACATGGGCCAAATAGTCTTCAAGTCTTTCAAAATAGAGAGGATCGTGAGAGATTAATTCTTTCTCAATTTTCATAGCTTGAATTTCATTAGTTTTTTCAAACATAGTTGTCATCTTATTCCAAACAATATTCAGGAAATCAATCCCACTTGTATGAGAGTGAATATTCCCACATATGTAAATTTTCATGACCCCTACAACCTCATCCTTCTTCCCATCGATGGAAACCTTCTACAAGTTATCCTTTGGACTTGGAACTATAGTTTTTGTGAATTTCCACAATGCTTTAGTCTTCAATAGTTTTTCCATATCTTGTGCACAAATTCCATAATTGTGGCTATTGAAATCCACATGCTCTTGTTTGGAACTCCTAATGATAATATGTATATCTAATCCCATATTCAGCCTACAAGTCAAAACCCCAAGTTAATCTACTCGACACATACAACTAACAACCCCCACAAGAATTTTAGAAAATAGGTTATATCTCAAACCACTAACTATGGTACCATGTTGGATAATTAAACGATTAGGTAGATCAAAGAACTAGTATTCCAAGATAGTGGTGGTGCCTAAAAACACCATTACAAAAATTAAGCACATCCAACCATAGCTCAACATACATAATAGTGTTAGAAACCAAAATATTTTCACACACAATACATTTCACACATGTTTTTCACCATATCATAGATCGACCCATAGGGACATCTTATAAACCACCAAGATGTATCCAAATTCCTTGAAGTGAGGAA
>SNQJ01S0159211.1:1666-21892 GCA_010110895.2 Picea sitchensis | reverse complement strand
GAAAACAATGGGTAATGAATAAATGTTGAATGCTAATTGATGAGTTTTTGTGCAAGAGGGAAGTTTTGGGAAAAAGATCCCCACACTCATTCACCCCCCCTCTAAGTGTGGTAGGTGTGTCCAACATCTTCTCCTTTCCCCTATCCTTTCTTTTATAATCTTGAGTTATAATTTAACCGTAATATCCAAAGTGATTGATGGTTGAGATTACTTACCACTTCACTTGATATCAATGGCTAAGATTAAATGTTAATTACTTTTAGCATTTCCTTAAATAACTCAAACAATTAATAAAAACAATTTACTTTAATAATTCATTTAATTAAATTAAAGTTGAGGATAGAAGGATTTGGACGATTTCCACACATATAAACACATAGAACTGTGCGGAAACACCTATTTGATGCTACCACACATCAATAGTTCCTCTTAACGATAAAGGTATTCTGCACCACTCAAAGTTTGTCTTTGAAGAAAAAAAACATCCCTTTCACCAAGGGTTTGATCAAAATATCTACAACTTGCTCACCTGTGGAAATATACTAAAGATTCATTACTCCCATCTAGATTCTATCTCAAATGAAGTGGTATCTGATCTCTTTATTCTTGGACCTTGTTGGTTATGGAACCTAATTATCTTCTTGATTCAGAGGTATTTTTTTAGATACGTTTGGAACCCATTACCTGACGGGGTGTGGGGGGTTTTTCCCCCATCTCTCACTAGGGGGGTTGCGAGAAATTTTTGAGCCCCCCTTGGTGGGGGTTCGGGGGAAGCGCCCCTGAAGAGAAAATTTTGGGAAAATTGCCTTGTAAAATATTGTAATTTCATAGTCAATTTGGACCATTCATTATAAGGTTGCACATTTGATGGTAGAAGTTATGTTACGATTTGTTTCCCTAGAAAACAACCCTCTTTTATGAGGCAATTTTATTGTGCTTGTGTATGTGTGTGAATATTGTATTCTGAGAGAGGAGATTGTGAGAGAAAAAAAAGGAAGTTACAATGGGCATGCTATAGGTTGTATCTCTTCATTTGTTGGATAATAATAAAGGAAGGACCTGGAAATTTCCCTGGTGGACATAGCGCACACTGGGTGAACCAAGTATATATATGTCTATATTGTATTGTGTATCTTCAATGTTTTATTTCCACATTTGTTATATTTTACTGCTCCACGATCCTATTTTCTAACAACTAGTATTAGAGTGAAAGGTAAATCACAAGAAAAGAGGGTTCCTGGTTCGAGTGGGAGCAATGGCAGAAGATGGAAAGTTTAAGGTCGAGAAATTTAATGGCCAAAACTACCAGTTATGGAATATGTAAACATAACACTATCTATATCAGAAGGATATTTCCCTACCGTTGGGAAAAAAATCAAAGGTGGCGACGAGTATGAAGGATGAAGAATGGGATATTCTTGACAGAAAGACACTAGGAATGATATGGTTGTGCCTGGAAACTTCAGTGGCTTTCTATATTTCAAAAGAAATGAAAATAGAGGATCTGGTGAAGGAATTGACTAAACTATATAAAAACCCGTAGCCTCCAATAAGGTATTACTAATGAAGATATTATTTAATATGAAGATGTCAGAAGGTGGGTCTATTGCCGACCATTTAAATTAATTGAATATGTTTATTGATCAGCTAAGTTTTATAAAAGTGGACTTTGATGATGAGGTAAGGGCTCTTCTAATATTGTGATCATTTCTAGAATGTTGGAATGGCTTGGTCATGGTTGTAAGTAACTCTGTCTTTAGCTCAAACAATCTGAAATTTGATGATGTTGTTGGTGTTATCCTTCGAGAGGAAATGCAATGGAAAATCATAAGTGAGACATCATGTAATGCGTTGACTATGGAGAATGGGAGAAGAAAAAAGGATAGAGGAAAGAGCTTAGAGAACCACATGAATTCTAGGAAGGGCATATCCAAATGCAAACTAGGAAAGATAGAGTGCTAGAATTTTGGGAATAAAGGACATTTGAAGAAAGGCTACAGAGCTCCAAAGAAACAAAGAGATGGACAACAGGAGAAAAATCAAGAAGAAAATGTAACAAGTGATGTGTTACAAGATGCTTTGATTTTTTCTTTAGATAATATTACTGAATCTTGGGTAGTAAATTCAGGGGCTTCATTTCATGCCACACCCCATAGGAAATATTTCCAAGATTATGTTCAAGGTGATTTTGGATAGGTTTATTTGGGTGATGATGAACCATGTCAAATTTTTGTAATGGGTAAGGTACAAATAAAGAAAAATAATGAAAACTGATGGTTACTGAAAGAGGCTTGTGTTAGTCGATCTCATTGATTTCAACATCCATGATTTAAAGGAAATAATTTGAGATTTACTCATTTAAGGCTATCTAACTGTTTTCTCAAGATTTGAATTTTGCTCCTAGTTCAGCACTGCAGAAACACCTAAGTTCAGACAGGCATTGCAGAATCTACTACAGATTGGCTGGCATAGGGGAATTGGAGGTTAGAGCTGTTGCAGATGATTTCATGCAATTTGAAGCATATCTACTCTCAAGCCATGGTGTCCGGGTACGCCTTGAGTTTTCTGAGCTCCGTTGAAGATCATATGAAAGATGTGCTTATGTTTCTCTTCCTAGGCACTACGAATTGAGGATCTACATTCCAAACCTACCCCTTTACCTTTGCTATCACCAAATTTTCATCTTATGTGTAGTATTGTCAGCCTCTTCTATCAAAATTGAACAAATATTGTTGTCAGATCCATTGTGCCTATATCTTTATTGGCCCTTTCTTTTATACTGCAAAATCTGCTATGAATTGCGCTATTGATCCCCTGTTCCAACGCTACAAACCTGTGCATAAAACTCAACATTGTTATCCTCTGATTTCATGGCATGTATCAACTGAATTCCTTTATATTTTGAATTGTTATTCCAAGTCTAAAATATGTCTATGCTGAAAGTTTAAAGAGCCTTGTTGATTTAAGTGGTGATGACCTTACATGATGGTGAATTATTAGCTTAAAACCCTGGAAGCTACCTCCTCTTTGCATATCCTTTTTTCTGAAGTGTTTTATTCCTTCTTAGCCATCATTTGCCCTTCCATAATTTCAGTAGTCAAACAGACATGAAAACATTGAAGCCTTACATTGAATCCATATTTGAAAAATACCATCATTCAAACCCTAAGACCCCTGTCCTTGTTTGGCCTCTCATATCTCTTAGATTATTGTAGTGTTCTTCCTCATTTTTATAGAAAATGGACACACCTCAGCAAAAGAAGTATCACAAGTGTGGAAGTGTATTCAGGACATAGCCTTGTGATATGCAGTTGTTTGATATTGAACCTCTGATCATAGAGGACTTCCAGAGGGTTGGATGTTTAAATTTCTGTTAGAATATGTAGAGGGGACACCATGAGGTAGCCAGAGAGTTTTCCTTAAATTTTGATGGCACTAAAACCAAGGTGGGAACCCTTGAAATGGAGGTTGTTGGCCCTTGACCAAGTTTTGCAAGATCCTTGGTCAAGTTTGACCTATTTTGGACTTCGACAACTTGTCGAAGGAGGAGCACAAGACAAAGAAAAGATCACGGGATCTTGACCCCTTTTTGGGTCCTTTTTGGGTTTTGGGATTATGTAACGGGAATGGGATGTCGGCCCATGGGTTTACCCATGCTTAGGTCTATTTTGTAATATATAAATAGATTTCTAGGAGATGTAAGGATATATAAGGGAATCTATGTGATGTTGTGTTAAGTGCACGTATGGTTTGTAGATTCTTTGTGCATATTGTGAGGAACTTGCAGAGCTAAGTGCAAGTGGTTGTAACCAATTGTGGAAGGCTTTGGCTGTAACACAAGGAAGGAGGATCTAGCGAGGTGTGCATATCTCCTGTCCTATGTGGAGTAGGATTTTTTTGGATCTGTGCATGTATCTGATTGAAGAAGCTAATAAAGAAGAAGAGTTGGTGGACATAGCCCCAGGGTGGGGGTGAACTACGTATATGTTGTTTTTCTCTGCTTTGTACAATGTGTTTATGTATTTTATGCTAAGTGCTTGATATAGATAGATAGATAGATATGTTTATGCTTTGTGCTTACAATGATTATGAATGCTAGAATTGACCTATATGAACTTGCTTAGTGCTTGAATCTGCTAGATCTGATCTATTTCTTATGCTAAGTGCTCTGTTAAGTTGTACAATCATAGATCTATGTTCAAGCTAAGGTTGCAGACATCTGAGACTTGCAACCACCCCTGCCTCTACTTCGAGTGAGACTTCATCTTCTTTGCAGGTGTTGCTGAAAGGGCCGGTAGTTAGGGTTTTGTTGGTGCATTGTTGTAGCGTTGAACCTTGGGTCTTCCCCTGTGCCAACAAATGGTTCCATTTCCGGGACCTGAAACTGTGATTGCTGGGAACTGAGAAAGAAAAATATTTGTGCAAAGATTCGACATAAAACTGTGATTGCTGGGAACAGAGAAAGAAGAAGCTTTGTGAAAATATTTGACCAGAAATTGTGAAAGCTCCGTGTGTAGATCTGTTTCCCTAGTGCATAACATGCTACTTGACCTGTGAAGCTTTGTGCCAAGAGGAAGGTCAGATTTGAAGAAAAGAGGTCAGATCTGAAGAAAAAAACGTAAGATTTGCAAGCTATGTGCTTTGATAAAGGTAAGAATAGTGAAAATTTCTAGATCTGAAAGCTTTGTGCTTTGTAAAAGAAAGATAAGTAATTTTTTTTTTTTCTAAAGTATGGATCTAAGTATGTTTGATAGATTCTGTCCTAGCCTGAAAACTAGGGCACTAATAGATGAAAGAAGGTTTGATAGGAATAGATCTGTCAGATATGTTATACCTATGCATAGAAATAATGTTTGGACTAACAAATGGATGCAGGATCCTAGAAAGAAATGTTTGCAGGTTAGCTACTATGATTCTAGCACGCAGTACATGAAAGGTTGGGGATCATTTAGATGAAAGAGAGGATTAACCCTCTGTTATAGTTGCAGAAGACCAGGATATCTGGCTAAGGTATGCCCTGGGAGAATACCTAGTTGTTTTTGTTGCAAAGCTATGGACCATAAAGTGTTGGATTACCCTAGAATGATTGCTAGAGTTGAAAGAATGAATCTGAACCAAGTGTTGTGCCTCTTTTCTCACCTAAATGAGCAAGACAGAGGTTCTTACAAGCTTAGTTGGGTTATCTAAGCAAGACAACAGTAAAGGAAATGGTTAGAAGAATAAACATAAAAGACTAAGCTAAGAATTAAACTAGGAAATGAAAGAACAGCTAAACTATTGTGCATAAGGACATAAGAACACCAATGGAAAGAATTGTATTAGTGAAAATAAACACCAAAAATAAAGGGGACTTTGGGTCCCTTCTTCCTCCAAGGGAGGGCTCTTGGACCCCCAAGATTAAGCTCTTCTTACAACTTGAAAACTTGAAAGAAATGGTGAAAGAATCCCAAGCTAACCCAATCAAAAGGTGACGTGGATTGCCCAAATGGAATGGTGCTAGTATGCTCTTGATTGAGAAAAGAGGATTCCCCAAGAGAATAGCAGCAGCATAACCTTGCAAATGAATTCCTTGAAAATGTAGTGCACCCATGGCCTTGTTTTATATCACCACTTTGAGGTATTGTGCAACTAGCTTTTAGTGTGAAAAGGGGTTGTTTAGGGCACCTTTAGGAGTTTGACTAGCCACCCAGTCGGATCCAGCCGAGATTTGGATGTCAAATCGACTTGGAAGCTGGAAAAAAAGTGGGTGGGAGTCTGACCAACATCATAAATGCGTCGTTCTCAGGTGTGCGTGGATTTTAGCGTCCACAGTCGTGCATCGTGCACATGTGCACTTTTCTTGCATTTCTGGATAGCACATGTGCGCACGTGCCCTGTGTAGTCATAACACATCTTGATTTTATAACTGGTTGTATAGTTTTGGACCTTTTGGAAATGCTTTTTTGGTAATTTTGGTCCATGGGTGAACTCATAGTTGTTTGAAGATGCTAGATTCCTGTAACAATTTGCGGACGAAATTTCAGTGATAACAGATGCCCCCTAATGGATGAGGTTAGGAGCATACAGATAGCCAAAATTCATCAATGTTTCTTCTACTAAGAGTACAGTTGTAAGAAAGAGTGATAGTGAGAGTACCAAGAGTGACTTGTTGGAAGGAGAAGGGAACCTGTAGGACCCAACCTTTCGCAAGGTGTGTAAAAGAAATTGTGTACAAACAAGGCAGGCATGCCCCATGCTCGTGTCATGTAACTCAAAAAAGGGTGTTGTATAGTAACTGAAACTGTGTGTTGATGTAGACAACTGCAGTTCCCTCGGGGTTGGTTTTGATAAAGGCAGAGGACAATTCTGATGAGGAACATAATCTAAACAGTAGGTAATGACACCTATAAGAAGTATCACAGATTCTGTGGGTGTTGATAGCCCAACAAAGTTCAGAGGTCTTCGAAAAATATAAGAAACAAATACAATAGTCGTAAAGTAAGACCCATCGTAACATGAGGAAGTGATGAAGTCAAATGTTATGGGGGTAAATGACAGCAAGGAGCACTTATGGGTCTCCCTGTGTCATCTGAGACTTCCCATTGTAAAAGTAATGAGAGTCAAGATACTGTCCCCCTTCTGGAAACTGTGCTAATGTCAAGAAAAAGGGAGACGCAACTCCAAGAAGCAAAGGGCTTCGTGAAATCCATTAGGTGAGGTTAGAAACTGAGGAGGTACATGGATGAAGTCAAGCTGCATGGAGACTCAAGACTGCCCTTGGTTGGGGGTATATGCGAAGTTTAAGTGGCTGCAATCATTTAATGAGGTCGAGTGTCAAGGGGGACAACGAGACGTGGGATAAGTTGTGCTAGAGGCGGGACAAAGTGAAAAAACTCAGAGAGTAGAGGTAGGTGGCATGTGGGATACTCAGAGTTTATGGGTGATGTCAACAAGAGTAGATGATAAGGAATGCCCCTACCAAGGGCGATATGGGTTGCGTTTTCCAAGAAGGTCGCCAAAGGTGATGAAAAAAAGTTATGGAAAATGCTGGAAACAACGACTTAATTACAAAAAGAATTAAAAAATTAGTGGGGATAATAATGCATATATAGAAACGGGTGCCCTAGTGTAAGATGGCTTGGCCTGAGGATGAAAAAAGTTGGTATAAAAAACAAGTGTAGGGTTGGGGCCCCATAGGCAGGTTTCTGTAGTAGGGAAATGTGTGGAGGGAAATCTGAAGATGGTCAAACTGACAATGGATGAAATGGATGGTAAATGGTGTTGCGGGAGTGTAGTCAAAATAATCTGTGAGGAAGTGCCCTCGGAGTCCATTGGGTAGGCTAGAAAAATGAGGAGAAGGAGTATATGGCTGATTTGTGACATGATGTAAGACTATCGGGACTGCCATCCCTAAAGGTTGAAAACAACATGAGTGTCAAAGTGCCAAGGGGGCTATGAATGGGACAACTCATGTGGGGGAGAGTGCTACCAGGTGATAGTACCCAAAATGCAGTGGAGGTGACAGTACTGCAGAGCCAGATATAGGGACCCTAAAGGCAAATTTCAGAGGGTGTGACTAGAGATGCAATTGAGATTCAGAGGGAATGATTACATGCCAGTGTTGATTATATACCTGAAGGCATCGCGCTGGTGTGTGATGACCAAGTACCTGCATACATGACAACCAAATACCCGATGTGAACAATATCTGAAGATAATTGATCATATAATCATTTATTTGATAATTTCGAACATGAGCATGCATACCTAGATGGGGTATGGAAAAATGGCTCCCCGAGTGCTAAGGATGAAAATGGCATGGGGACTGTCTTGATGTAGAGGACAAGGTGTTGATCTCGTGACTGAAGATGGATTGAAAAACGGACACCCGGAGCTCCTAGAATGGGGTCTGGAAGTTTAGCAAAAAGGACTATATATAACTATAGGGCCCACATTTCCACCTCATTTGTACCTACTGTCAGAGTGATTAGACAAGAGATATTCAGAGGAGATTTGGAGATTTTGGGAGAACGAGGCAGCCAATTCAGGACCAACGAGCTTCAAGTTAGTTGTCTTATCATCTTGCATAGAATTAGGGTTTCTATTTTTGGGCAGGGCTTGTACAGAGGGATGTACAAGAGGTTTTGTGGGTGTGGGCCCCCCAATGCATGGGTGATCGGGAAATATACACGCACAGGTGTGCATCTGGTTTGTGGATATCCACGCGTGGGGATGCACTAATGGGGGAAATAGGCGCACATGGTATGCGCGCCTGTAAGCTAAACAAGTACGCAGCTGTGTAGTGAACATGTGCGCTATGATGCACACCTGTATATGTGATAGGGGTGCACGAAGGCGCCTCTGTATGGTCGACAGGTGCGCATATGTGTGCACCTGTGGGATGAATAGGCGTGCATGTGTGTGCACCTATGGGATGAACAGGTGCGCATGTGTGCGCGCTTGTGGGCTTAAACAACTGCTCCTTGGGGGAAAAGATGACAGGTTCAAAACTTATCTTTTTTGGAGATGTTAATGTGTTTATGTTTGATATGGCTGATCAAGAACTGGATTGTGTGGTTGCAGGTGATCATTTGGACGATGTCGGTTCACTAGAGAGAGAGAGATTGGTCACATCTCAGGGAGGCTGTGACCAATGAGGAGCCGACGGTTCCCGATACTTTGGTAGCTTGTGGGTTGCTGAAGTTCTTTGAGTGCCCCTTGATACGGGCCCATGAGTACCTCTTGCAGTTCTTGATTCAGATGTGGAGTTCAGATCTGCATTGTTTTATGGTGCGGGGTGAGAAGCTGGCCTTCACTGTGGTGGAGGATGTATATTTTCTGACTGGGATCCCTTTTTGGAGAACGTCCTTTCTGACAGAGCCCGTATTACCTGGGGATGGGCAGTTGGCCACCTTAGGCTGAAGGTACTGTACGAGGGATGATTTTATGTTGGGCTCCGTGGTGAGTATCGGGGCTATGGATGCCCTAGTTCATCGCTGTGTAGCAGCGATGGTTGTGAGGGTATATGGGTCCCTCACGACTCAGTGGATCAGTGGTGGTTAGCTGAGGATTATGGGGAGGGCACTGGTAGGAGATCATTTTGCCTGGGGCTTGATGCTGCATGCCAAGATGGTAGGGCAACTTGAAAGGTGTCGGGTTGCGGACTCAGGGGAGTTCACTTTTGGGTCCATCTTGGTTGCATGGTTTTTGGAGAGGGTGCTGATGTTGCGCCCTAGAGTGTTATTGGGCACACCTGGTATGCGAGAGCCGCGACTGAGGTGGTGGTATAGGATTTTGATTCGTCGCGGTGGTGGGGAGGGTGGCCATTATTTCATAGCTCAGGCTGCATAGGTGTTGTGGTAGATGCTACAGATCATACTAGAGTATTCGTACTGTGGGGTGGACTTCCGGGGTGATCCGAAGATGGTGTTACCTCCAGGAGAGTTGTTCGACCACCGAGGTATGATGTAATTTTTGATATGTAGATAGTATAGCATGTGTATTATGTATACATGGATGCTGATGCTATCCTTTGTTTGTTTGTATGTGTAGATGTGGGACCTCGCGAGTGGGAGGTTGAGTTGGTTAGAGCGTAGGCTCGTTAGGGACCGGTGAGACCTTCGCGGGGAGAGCCGTGGGCAGGAGAGAGACGACGACGTGAGGACGTTGAGGCGAGACCTACTGGTGATGAGAGAGAATTTAGGAGACATCGTTTCGACAACCTTGGTGCAGGGCCATCACATGCTGCTCCGGTCGAGGCCAGGGGAGAGTTTGAGGATATTCACTGTTGCTTGGAGGCAGTGCTACAGGGAGTGCTTGAGGGCATGTGGTCACGTATCTAGGACAAGGGTGTCCTAGAGAAGTGTGTGGGGGTTCCATTGATGTGGCAGACCATGGTTCGACGAGCAGTAGTAGCAGGTGCTGCGATGACTAGGCGGTTACCTCCAGGTCCAAAGGGACCGATAGCGGGTGGGGCACCACCTCCCGAGGGAGGGCTAGGTGGTGGTGCTCTAGAGGCACCATGAGTGTCGATGTGTGTATTTTTGTATATTATATAGGCTGGTGAGCCCATTTGGTGTGGTGGCACCAGTTTTGTACCGAGGTGGTTCACTGGCCTACCAATTTTGTATAGGATGTACTCTATTGTTGTGTAAACATTTTGATGGCACATTTGACCGATTTATATATATATGGATATACATTTTGGGGTCTTTGTGATGTTAATATGTGTGTTTATGATGTCTAATCTATATGCTGTGATAGTATTCTTATGGTTTATGTGTGTGTAAAGGTGTCTTGATGTAATATATGCTAATCTATTACAATGTTATCCAGGTCATCTGTGATTTGATTAAATTGTCTTGGAATATGTGTAAATATAATGAAATCAAAATGTCGAGATAAAATTATAACTTACAGGTATTTGCAAAAGAGGCAAGGATTGTGGACAAGGTACACATTTTTGAGCTATAGGACGACCAATTGGGAATCAAGAAAGACGCTAAGGTGATGAATACGATGATGGTTGGCATCGACAAGGAGATCAATGACGACAGTGTACTCAGCTTGGTTTTTGGTTGCAGAGCCCAAACATATGCCATTGGAGTGGAGCAGTTCATGTGAGGGGGAATAGAGGGCCCAAGCAACCGAAGTGAGATTCTGTGTCGAACGGCTAACATCGTTGGCGTAACTGATGTGGTAGGCCGATGGAGGAGGCATATGTTAATAACACAAATGATAGTTTAGACATGAGGTGTGGAAAAAATATTAAAAACACTACAAAAGAAATAACCTAGTGTAGAATGGCTATGCTCAGGCATAAAATTTCTTTAAGTACAACTCATTGACGGGTTCTTTGAGAGGGAGGCCCTCGGGGGAAGCCAAGATGTATGAGCCTTTAGTGAGGCAATGTTTGATAATGTAAGGGCCATGCCACAGTGACTCAAATTTTCCATGGCTGAGGGTATTGTGAGCGATATCGTAAGTAAGGACGAGGTTGCCTTCGTGAAATGAGCAAAGGTTGACATGACGATAAAAGGTGGATTTTGACCATTTTTTGGCTGCCTCATTGTTCTGTAATGAAGATCGACGATCTTCATCCAGGGACTCTAAGTTCAGAAAACCCTGTGCCATTGGAGAAATGTCGGGTAATAGCTCAATTGCAATGCATAAGGTAGGAATTCCGCACTCGATACGAAGAGTGGCCTTGACCCCGTGGACTAGATGAAATGGTGTGAAACCAGTGACCGTATTTAAGGCTGTAGGGTAAGACCATAGCATGGAAAATAACATATGATGACAATTGGTCTTATGTTTGTTAACCGTATGCTGTAACATGGTCTTGAGGACCTTGTTAACTGCTTCGACCTGTCCATTGGACTGAGGGTAGTATGGTGAGGTGAACTCGTGGGAGAATCCTAACGAGGATGAGAGTTCGATGAAAATATCATCCTCGAAATGTTTCCCGTGATCAGAGACTAGTTGGAGTGGTACTCCAAAGTGGGATATGACGTGATTAAATAAAAAATGCGCTGCAGTGTCAACGGTTTTGTTGAAGGTAGGCATGGCTTCAACCCACTTTGTGAAGTAATTGACTACAACGACAATGTATTTGTGTCCATTTCTTGATGGAGGGTTGAAAGTCATGAAGTCGATGCCCCATTTACAAAGGGGCCTGCAGTAATGACTGGGTGTAGAAGAGCAGGTGGTGCTCGTGCTTTGTTGGCATAAAGTTGGCATTTATCGCATCGCTTCACGACATGAATGCAATCGTGAAATAATGTAGGCCAAAAGTAACCTGCATGGATGATTTTCTGAGCGGTGGACATCCCCGAGAGGGGGTCCCCGCAAGTGCCGCTATGGCAGTCGTTCAAGACTCTATCGGCCTCGTCAATAGTCAAGGATCGACGGACTATGGTGTCGACCCCTCGCTGATATAAGATATCTCTGATGAGGAGATAGCGGGGGGCCTGATGGAGAATATGATGACGATCATCTCGTGAGAGGTGGTTACCGAAATTTTGGGTTCGGAGGTAGACAAGGAGGTCGTCGTACCAAGAATGATCCGAAGTGATGTAAAAGAGATGTTCATCGGGGAAGTTGGTATTGACGGGGCAACTGGTAGTATCGGAGGGGAAGGCTGTGACGAGTTCATAGAGGGCGAGAGATTTCTTGCTCTTGGGTGTTGAAAATTCGAGATCGTACTCCTGAAGGATAACGATCCATCGGGAAAATTTATCGTTAATTTGTCGATGACAAAGAAAGTATTGCATGGGGTTGGAATCTGCTATGACTTTGGTTGTGCGAAGCAGAATGTAATGGCGTAGTTTCTGGACTACGAGGACGACTGCAAGGGCTAGTTTCTCTTCGTGATTATATTTCAAAGGTGGCCTTGAGAGGTTTTTACTAATGTAGTAAATGACATGCTCATGATCATCATCTCCTATTTGAACGAGAACTTCTGCTATTGAGACGACTGAGGCTGATATGTAGAGGATATAGTCGTGATTATAGTCGGGTGAAATAATTAAAGGGGCGTTGGAGAGTGCCATTTTAAGATCGTCAAAATCTTGTTGGGCATGTTCATCCCAGTGGAATGGGATGTCGTGGTGTAGTAAGCGAAGGAAACCATGTGCTCGAGTGGCCTAGTTTGGGATAAATTGCTGTAAAAACTTAGCTTTTCCTTGTAGGCTCTGATGTTGGCGTAAATTCCGAGGGAGTGGAATTTATGTGATGGCCTGGACTTTGAGGGGATCCATGGTAATACCACTTTGGGAAACGATGAACCCGAGGAGGCACCCGGCAGTGACGTAGAACACACACTTGAGGGGGTTCAAGCGGATGTTGTACTGACGACACCTTTGGAAGATGATTTGTAAATCATCAAGAGGCTGAGTGCATTTTTTGGATCGAACTGTGAGGTCATCCAAGTATGCGCGGATGATATGATCTAGATCATGGAAAATGTATGTCATAGATCGTTGGAAAGTTGTGCCAACATTTTTTAGGACAAAAGGCATGACACAATATGAAAAAGTACTCCAAGGGGTGGTAAATGTGGTCTTGTATTGATCGGCTGGCTGGATTTGGATTTGGTTATAGCCAAAGAAACCGTCCATGAAGGATAAAGCCTCATGGCTTGTGCAGTCGTTCATAATTTGATCAATGAAAGGCGTTGGAAAGTTGTCTTTGGGACATGCATGATTGAGATCGCGAAAGTCCGTGCATACACAGATGGTGCCATGTTTTTTGTTAATGGGGACAATATTGGAGACCCATGAGGTATAGACGATGGGGTAGATGAAACCAGCAGTGCATAATTTGTCAATATCGGCTTTGATGGCCGCTGCTTTGGATGGGTGTAAAGGTCATTGTTTTTGGCGAACCGGTGTGATATCAGGCCAGGTGTCTATGCAATGTTTGACAATAGAGGGATCAAGGTCAAGAATATCTGTATATGACCAGGCAAAAATATCTCGGTATTCTTTGAAGAGGGTTGTGTAGGCGGTGATTTCTTCAGGAGTGCATGCGACACCAATGGTGATTTCCTCGATGACTCCATTTTGGATGGAAATATCGATTTTGATGGTAGGGGAAATGTTGGCCATATTGCCTTCTTCAAAATCATCAGGGGCAGGGATAGGGTTGTTGAACCAGTCGATATGACTTGATGGGATAAAATCCTTGGTTTCGACTACGTATATGGGGTGTTGGTTAGCAGGCGTGAAGGCTTCCTGTGAAAGGAAGAGTGCTCTATGGTGTAGCGCATATCATGGGTAGTCGGGGGTGGTAAATTCCTCGAGTATGTCCTCGTCACAGTGGAATTTTCAGAAATACAAGGGATCTAAAAGAGTGATATCGTTGACTATCACCATGTGGTTATCTTCTAGTGGTGAAGAAGCAGGAGGGATGATGCAATGAGATTGCAATGGTTCGCTCAACATAAACCAAATATCGAGATACTGAGGGTTATAAATGGTAGTTGGGTGTAAAATTTTCGTGGGGAAATGAACGGGGGAATTGGGGGTAAATCCTCATATAAGTCCTTGTATAAGTCATTCAAGAACCATGGAGGAGTGGGGAGTGTTTCTGGCTCAGGAGAAATAATATGAAGAATCTCTGGTGATGGGGTAGCGTTAGTCATCGATTCTGTAGGGGGTGTAGGAGTCTGAATTAGGGTCACTTGGCGTTGCCTATATTCAATGATCATAGGACATTGATATGAGAAATGATCTAAGGATTCACAGAGAGAGAAAGGGCATCTCATACGTTTGTTGAATGAGGTTGTGACATAATGGATGTTGGTGACAGGAGTTGGGGTGGGTGTTTGCTGAAAGATTTGGTGTACAATTGTTAGTGTCTGTCGGAATTGAGGTAACGCTGTACAGTGGTGTGTGTAATGGCCATATTCTGAACAGATGGCGCATGCAAATCTGGTTCATAATCCTTTGTTACTTGTGTTCTGTGAGATAGCGACAATACTGGAGGATGCGATGAGCAGTGGTGGTGCTCGAGGGAGTTGGATGAGATTACGTAACTCAGAGAGAGATGGGAATTTGTTGGTGGGGTGTTCATCTTTCTCGCATAGCGCGCAAGGAGGTTGGACGCGTGGAGCTGTGGGCTCCTTCTTCTTTTGCCTACCCCCAACTGTGGTAGGGGGGTTAGTGAGTGGGGGTGTAGGGGGTATGGTGGGAGTGAGTATGGGAATTTGCATCAAGATTCCTTTTGTTTTGGGGGGAAGGGATGGTTGAGGAACCATCTCAAGTTGATGTAAATACCAAACTGGGATTGCCAGTGCCATATTAGGGAGGGTAAGCGTTGTCCTAACCTGGAAAGCCTGTACACCTGGTGGGGGGTAAAAGAAAGGGATTTGAGTAATGGCTTGGGGAACTGTTTCCCAAACTTGGATATGGCCGTGGGGTAAGGTGAAATAGTGAACTAGTGGAGTCGACGAGTTCGTAGGAGATTCTTGAGGGAAGAGATATGTGACTAGTGGGGTGTTAGATATAAGAGAATCCTCACTGGGAGGAAGGGTATCCTCAATGTCAGTTCCTTTGGATGAGATGACACATACCTAATTGGAAGGATGAATGAGTGGTGGTGCACCATGGTAAGTTCCTAACAAGGATGGGTCTTTGAAAATTCTGGGGCCCATTTCGATGAGTGGGTGCATCTCAAAATTAGTATGGAAGAAAGGGAGAATGTTATCGATGTTGGCAGAAGGGTTAGGCTCATAATGTGAAACTTGATCAATGGTAATGATTTTGCCGTTATGGGGGAACATCATGGTTCGAAAGACAGAAGAGGCAACTGCCTTTATAGCATACATGTAGCTACGACTGAACAAGATATTATAATCGAGTGGGGCATCGATAACTTCAATGATAATGAGAATGGTCTTGCCCCCAAGTTCGACAGGGACATTTTGGAAGAGCCCTTCGAGAAAAGATGGTCATTTATTATAAGCTCTTAAGGTAATGGTAGATGGTATGAGTTTGGGGGAACCAAGTTTCTACTATACAGACTTGGACATGATGCATGTGGATGCACCTTCATCGATGATGCACCGATGAACTATAATGTTTCGAATTTTAACGGGGATTTGAAAAGCAATGAGAGCAGGGAGGCGAGGTTCTTCACTGTCGAGATCAAATGTGATGAGTTGAGTGTCCGCAGGGTCGATGGCCCCCAAGGCAGAAAGTAATGACTTCCGCTAAGTGGGACAAGTTTGAAGTACTTCTAAGACTGAAATGGTAGTTGGGGATTATGCCAAGTGATCGACCAAACTGTAATTATGAGCCGCCCTAGCCTGAGGGTTGTGGACATTCCTGCGTAATGGGATGCGAGGGATGTGAAGAGGTGTTTCCGTGTTAGGGCGAGGGATCATCAAAGGGGGTCCCTTTGGGGCTGGGATTGTTTCTGGGGGAATGGGAGGAGACCAAGAGGGTGCATGGTATTGACGTCTACGTGTTTGTAGAAGGACTTCGTCCTCACTAGCGAGGAGGATAATATGATCTACGGGATTGGTTGGATTGAGATATTGTTCCAACTGTGGTGGGGTAGGCTGCATGTCTTGTTGGGTGTTCATCACTCCTTGGTGTGGAATGGGGTTCTACAACACGGCTGGGAGTGGTTGTTGCATGTATTGTTGTGGGGCCTGCTGAGGGGCAGAAGGTGCTGAAGGATGTGGTCCATTTACTGAGTCTTTCATCCATTTAAAATCAACGATTTGGGGGCAATGATGAGTATAATGACCGAATTCACCGCAAAGGGCATAGAGGAAGTTGGTTCGAAGGTTATTGTTATTTTTCCATTGATGTCTATTGTTGTTTCCCCCTTGGGGGTTCTGAGTCCCTTAGTTCTGGTTGCCCCTAGTAGGTTGGTTCTGTTGGGGGTGATTTTCTCCTTGACCTGGGTTGTTATTGTTCCAGTTTTTTCCTTTATTTTTGGCATTATTTGACTAATGGGTTGGATTTTCCGTATTCAACTGTTCAAAATTTTTATATTGTTGAATGGGAGAGGGTTGAACAAAATTCACCTCAGCATGAGGGTGTCCTTGTGGTGGAGTCATGGGTTGTGGAGGGCCAGGAAATGGAAAGTATGGATTATGTTGTGGTAATGATCCGTAAGGTACATATGAAGGCGTGACACTTCCACTAGTACTTAGAGTATAATCTAAGGTAGAGGGAGTACCAGAACTTGTTTGGATAGGTGGGTGTATTGTGGGTGTCGACAGTGGCCCACTGATGGGTGGAGGAAGGGAAACAGGGTATGGTTGTTGATAAGGGGGTGGAAGATAATAAGGGGTTCCTCCATATGTTGGTGGATATTGAGGTGTGCCATACATTGGTGGTTGTGGGGTTTGTGGATTGTGGTGTGTGGTGTTACCAATCAATTCGTCTGCTGAGTGAGACATCCTGTGTTTATCTTGGCCAAATGGCATGGGTTTTGGGAGATCAGGAAGTATTGTGTGAATAGATGAGGTCATATTGGTGAGCCTTACTGATGGCTTCTTCTTTGGATTGAGGGAAGGTGGAAGCCACATCTTTACTGAGGAGAGAGACAAGTGATATGAGAAACCAATCAAGACATTGTTGTTTGGTGGTTTATGCTTTACACAAACTACATCGTCGATGCCACTCATGAATGTGATCAGTGATATGTGTGGCTGAGGTTTGTTTAAAATTAGAGAGTAGTTCAAGACCATTGTCATGGAAGATTGGTAATTGGAAGAAGGTAAAAAATGATTTGGCCAAGGACTCAAAAGTCGCATGGGACCCTGATTTTTTGTCTACATACCATTTGGCTGATGGGCCAGTGAGTGTGCATTGAAATAATGATAGTCGGATGGAATCATCCATAATGCTGTTGGAAGAGCACCATAAGTGAAAAGTCATGACATGGTTGGCAGGGTCATCTCCTGCCTTTCCTTCAAACTTGGGGATATCTGAAGGTAGTTTGGTAGGCATTGCAGGCCATGTGGGGTCATGCAATATAGGATCATTTGTGAGTTTTCTTAGATTTGGTATGTTGAGAGAGGCCAAATATGGCATTTAGAGTGGTGGTCAAGGATTAGTTTCAGCCATGGTGTGAGTGTTTTGTGAACCTGACCCTTGAGGGGGACTAAGTGGGTTTGTACTTCCCCCTTGAGAGGAAGTTGGCCGCCTACTTCTGTGTAAAGGAGAGTGAGTGGATGATGGACCTTGGGAATTGGACCCAAGTAAGGTGGAACCAAGCAAAGCTGATCCTAAGACAGTGGCACTCATAGGCATGTGAGAAGGTGGAGCCGATGAGTTGGAAAGACTAGGAACTCCCTGTAGAATAGGAGGGAGGTTTAGCAATCTTCTGGAACGGCGGGGGTTCTGTGGGTCCCCTATGATGTCCGACTAGCTAAGTGAATGTGTGCGAATGGTGGTGAGAGCAATAAATAAACAAGAGCCTTTGTTGCAATTTTTTAACTTTACACGATATATATCTAAATCAAATGTAATCAGAAGTGCATCATACATAAAGTGTTTTGATAAAGAAGCATATGTGTGGATAGGTGGGTTTTGTCCACGTGGGGGATCGAAGAAAACAAATGCTTGTGTCCTAAAAGACATAACATCCTTCCTCTCAAATAGCACTGGACCTTCCAATAGTACTCAACAATGGGGTTTGAAGTCACCAGAAGAGAAACTAGTGAAGGATGAAGAAATTGGTTATAATGAGGGGTAGTGGGGGCATATCCCGAAAGGAATGACAATATTTCCTAATAGCCACACAAAATCCGATTAAGGTGCAATTGCAGCCCACAATTTCCACCTGGGTAGATGTCCTAAGATTTGGTCACTAGGTACCTCGGTCAAAGTGCGACATTTAGATTTTTAGCCTAAGAAATGGGTCACAGGTTGGATCTCGTCCAAGAGGTGGGTGCCTCAAGGGGGGACGCACAGAACAACCGAACCTTGGCATTCAACCCTTCATAGGTATCTCCCTACCTTATGGTGTTAGGAACACTTGACTTGGAGGATTTAAAGTTCCCTATTTGACAACTTCTATTGTTTTGAAAATGTGAGAACCAGATAACAAGGAGTTATTTGGATGCCTATCCCCGAAATCCTACCTAGACTAAAATATTTCTTTTGGCACCTCCTATGGAGGAAAACTTAGTGAGTTTAAAAAAAAAAATTAAATGTGGTTGTTTGAGAGATTGGGGGTGTGAGCCAATCTCATTGAAATTAAGTGGGAGTGGATAGTTTCGTCAAGAAAAGGGTGGGGTGTTTCAGAATCCCTTTGGAGGAAACTTACTTCAACCTCCACGTTTCAAGATGAAAACTATGTGAGTGAGAAGTGACTTTGTGTGTGAACAAGTGAAAGTGTGCCAATTTTTTAATAATTTAGGTGTCACCTTGCTGCATGTGGACTTCGCTTGGTCCTTACAAGTGTTGATTACCTAAGTTACTATGTGTCATTGGTACAACCTTGTAGAATTCAAGAGTCCCTAGGAAACTAGCATGTGGACGTGTGGGTCCTTTACTATTCCTTTAACTCACTAATGTGATTTAATCTAAGAAAGCTTTTGAAACTATCCTAGATTGTGATCATGTGGGCATGTATGGGCCCGTTACAAAACCTTTAAACTTCCCTAATGATTTAATATAAGAAAGTAAATTTCAACACTATCTTATCTTTGTAGCATGTGGACATGTATGGGCCTTGTTGTTGTCCTAATACACACTTGCTAACNACTGGAACCTCTTCCTTCTAGGCTCACTCCTAGGGAAGCCAAGGGGGGTAGTCCTTAGTTACTAGATTAATTTTAGTGTTAATGTTCTAGGAGTTAGTTTTAATTTGTTAAAGGCTAAAGGGAAAACTAGCCTAAGATGCTAAGGCAACAAATGCAAAGTGCAAGCCTAATTTAAATGTGAATCAGCCCTTTCCCTAAGTCAACTAAGACTAGTGCCTAAGGTTGGGCAATGGGGTCAACTAAGTTTGAGGGTGGTTTGTTACAAAGATATTACAATATGAAATAAGTTTAACTACCCCAAACCAAAAGTTAGGATTACTTACAAAGAATTAAAAGTGTTTACAAGGTTTACACTATACACAAATAAATACAAAGATACAAAAAATAAAACAAGATGCAAGTGAAACATACATGAGCCAAGCATGCCCCAATAGCACTTACTCTATTGGACCGCCTTCACTGGCCACCACAAAAGCACTTAAGAATCAAAGAAAGTGATGCCTACCCAAGTGGGATACTCAACACTTTCTTGATTCACACCACAAAAAACTAGTAAACAAGATATTCAATGTTTAACTTAAGTTACTCACATAGATACAACACATGAACCATAAAGTTTCACACAAGATAAACAATGAGATTATCACCAATGATGTGTTCCTATCAATACATCTAATTCCCCCAACATACAAAGGTGATCTATGCAACTAAGTGTTTAAGGAGTTGCTCAAAGATTTTATAAATTTTAATTCCCTTCCCCTTAAACTACATGTGTGCTTCAAACTTCCTCCTTCCTTGGCCAAATAACTGCCGGGTGCTCAAGATAGCAAAACAACGAGGCCCACCCTAGCTTCCACGGTCATCCCTGACAGTAGGAGTACTTCCCGGAAAGGATCTCCCCGACGAAATCACGAGAACGGTCCCCCGCCTCTTCCTTCCGTTGTTTTCCTCCCACTCGTTTTAGATGGTGGAGATGGCTGAATGAAGCCCCTAAAATGTTTCTAAGTGTTGTTATGACC
>SNQJ01S0159210.1:0-21941 GCA_010110895.2 Picea sitchensis | reverse complement strand
ATTTACTTCCAAGTTCATGAAAGAACTCACTGACAGATATGGGATCAAACACTGTAAGTCCTCTCCATACCATCCACAAGCCAATGGGCAAGTGGAATCTACAAATAAAGTTCTAGAAGCCATCCTGACCAAGACCATACACTCACATCATAAAGATTGGGCAGATAGACTTCCAGAGGCTTTATGGGCATACAGGACTACATGGAGAAATATCATTGGTCATACTCCTTATGAGTTGGTATTTGGTAAACAAATTCTCCTACCCATAGAATTCCAAATCCATACATTCCGCCTAGAAGTAGAACTGGGGTTGGATTTGAGTGAAGCACAGAAATAGAGAGTCATGCAACTTAATGAATTAGGAGAAATGAGGCAGGATGCTCTTCAAAGGACTATCCTTGTGCAAATCCAACGCATCAAATGGCATGACAAGTATATCAAGAAAAATCATTTCCAACCGGGAGATTGGGCACTACGTTTCGATTCCAAATACAAAACCTTCAAAGGGAAACTTACAACGAGATGGTTGGTACCTTATGAAGTAGAAACTGTTTTTGATAATGGTTATGTCAGGATGAAAACCATAGATGATTCTCAGAACTCCTTTGTAGTGAATGGACATCGATTGAAAGTGTACAACAAGCCTTTGTCAAAAGATGATTTCTTACAGGAAGTGGCCAAGAAAACAGAACTAAATATAGTAGGAGAAGAGTCTTCTCCTCTTGCTGATCTTTGATCATTCATACTGTTTTAAAAACTCTATAAATAATAGATTTTTAGCAGAAAAAAAATAAAAAAAAATCAAATAATATAAAAAGAAAAAAAAAACATTTGTTTTCTTCTTTCTCTTGGATGTGTTGATGTTTTGTTTTCAGTTTTATAGGCTTCTGAGAACAAGTGCAGAACTGAACTCACAACAGGTAAGAAGGTAAGACTGTTTTATTTCATGAGATTTTCTTATCAATATGACTAACTTGTTTTGAAACAAATAAATTCGAGCTTGTTTGCTCCCTTTTGTTTGCTCATTAAAATATGAAAGGGGAATTTATCAGGAAGGATTATTCTTTACCAGACCTGGTGAATTATAATGGGAAAGAAACCCCCTTAGAGTCTTCTTTTGGCATTTCCTCAGAATCTCCAAATATGAGGAAGCAATGAGCATGTACTAACTTGGGCTCATAAAATCCACAAGTAAGTGATTACTGTTCTAAAAATTATGTCTGCAAGATTTCTATCTGCCCTCGTGTTGGATGATGTGGATTACGTCAAGATCCACCTTCCAAAAAATCTCACTCCATCGACATCAACACCTTATCTGGAGCAGAGGTTAGAGATTATTTAGCACCCTGGACTCTGCATGCCTTAATGGCAGATGTCTTTGCTAACAGCCATGGGAATACACCAATGTCTCTTGGTTGATAGATCCTATAGGTGATTCGACACCAACACCTCTATTTGTACCAGCTAGGATGTGTTGTAGGTACCATGAGGCCCATTGACATCACATAATGGGTCATCCTACATCGGTTAACAACATTCATTAATGTTTGGTAATCCGATGATTTCTATTTATGTTCGACTTCGGCACATCTATTCCTAAATGGACTTACATACATGGGTGAAACTTTGAAATTTGTTGAAGATATGTGATTTGGAGTTGATCTTTTGAGGAAAAAAACAAAAGCGAGGTTGAAGTCATCCTAGATAATCTCTTTGTGCTGGGAAGTTTTCTCAGAACAATATTATTTGTTCAAATTCTTATTGATTCCTAAGTGTTCCATTAGTACCAGTCGGTACCGGCCTGAGAGTTCATCGATTCTGGTTCATCCCGAGAAGACAGGCTAATTTTAGCCCTTCATATCTAGACTTGACTTCAAAAGAACAATTCTACAACAAGACTTGCATAACAATGGGGATAGGTGATTTAACTCAGGTATGCTTAGTTAATGTTGATTTATTGTATTAATTTACATACTAATAAGTTTGAACTAAGCGTACCTTGATTACTCCATAACGTTTCATCATTTCCATGACCTGTAACTAATGAACTAACCTACCATGACATTTCATGTCATAGAAATACCTCCCACATTATCGGGACTAAGTTTGATTTGACTAGGATATGATAACTCTACACCCTTGTGAGAGCTTTCATCATGTTCCGACACCTCTATCTCACAACAATTCAAATACTCATGGATTTTCTTCCCAACTACATTCTCCATCACATTCTCCCCCCTTCATCGCCCTCATCCAGCCTTCGCTGCCACCACTAGACTTCCCCTGTGATACCAAATAGAGCCATGGTAGAAAATCGACATGAACCAGAGACATACGCAGAATTGGAGGCCCTTCCGGAGTATGAGACAACTAGAGATATTTTTAAACAAGCGGGGTGGGAGCAGTTTCTGAAGGATTAGATGGATATAACAATTGAAATCACCTCAGGTTGCTTTGCATTTCTTGAATTAGGTCCTTAAAGTTAGTGACAGAGTTAGAAGTCCGCGGAGAAGTTCATTCGAGGAGAAATTCAACTGCCCATCACTGGTTAGAGATGGACAAAGGGACAACCGGTTGATAAAATCTGCGTATGGAATTTCTTTTACGAAATAGGGAAACACAATGGTCAGGGAACATGCAGTGGTCTTAAATTTTGGGTCTGAGTGGGCTCAATTGTTAGCCATCATCCAACGTTACCTCAGGTGTGAAGGACGATATACCATCATATTCCCCTACATTGCCCGACTCCTGTTACACTTCTGCGGGGCTCTGGCTGAACATTCCTTCTTTTGTTAAAAGTTTAAAAGGATGGCCGAGCGGTCCAAAATTTCAATAGCTGAGGGAGTTTATTTCACTTTGGTCTAGTTAAAATATTGATTAAATCTGCTGGCGGCGAAGCAAAGAGCTTGGGATCTATTCACGTGAAAACCCTCTTTGTGCCAGGTCAAGACAAAATTGACTTGGTTCCCCACACAAAGAAGTTGAACTCCAGGAAGGGTCCAAACCACGACTAAAGACTATGTTGGGGACCCTGATCCGGAACCTCCAATTGATGACAAAGTAGAAACCAATACTGAAACAGGGAAGGATGCCACACCTACAGAGACAAACATTGAAATCCCGAGTTCCCCTAGCTGCTGAGAACGTAATTGATGTGGAGGAACTGGCAGAGTTGATTGACAAGCCTAGGAGGAATCCGAATAGAAAATGTAAAAGCATATTTTTAGGAATGAACCTTCGGTTGCGGTTACTACGAGGAGATGGGAAAGTGTGGATGTGGTCTAGGAGCTCGAGCCCTCACGAAATGACACGGACTCTGCAACTCATCCGAAAGCGTGTAAGCGGATGGTGACTACTATGCCCCGAAGGAATTGTCGCGAGAATGGGTAATTTAAGTACCAGCAGGGTACCCTGATGGAATGCAAAGAGTTCTCACCGGACCTAGTCTAGTTGACACCTGGGCGGCCAAATGAGTTCACTCGAATTCAGTCCAGTCTAATTTTGATCCATTTGACCTTATGACATAGCGGATAGGAGTTCACTCCTGAAATTATTCCAAATCATAATTCCGATAGAGTTTACACCCCTGCTCAAAGTCCAGATGATTTTACTCATGCGTCTAGTCCTCAATCACAGCCATGACAAGATCAAACATTTGAAACTCACTTTACTGAGATTTCCTCCAGTCGACCCTTAAAACCAATGGTGGAAAAAACTAGAAAGCAAGAATAAAAGATTGAAGGGAAGTTGCATGGTACATTGTATTGGATAGACATATTAGCCGAATAGACTCATGAAACTTCTGAGGTAACTCACCTCTTGTCCAAATTGAAAGGATAAGCGGAGGAATAAGGATATTTTCAAAGGAACAGGCAACTTCAGAGAACTGCCAGAAAGCATGTTATAACCAACGAGTCCTCAGAAATCGAGGAATCTGAAGAAGCAGGGGAAGGCTACGTCTTTGGTTGGGCAGCTGCAACCCCTCGATTGCCACCAGTCTCTTTGACTTACATTTGCGGAGGCCAGGGCAAGGACTTCAATGTGGGGGCATGTTGGTCTCAGTTTGATCATATTTTTGCCTATATTATATTCCAAAGACCTCCATTTCTATACCAGTACCACCCCTTTTGGCCTTCTTTTGACATAATTGACATCTCCATACCACTCAATGGGGCTACTTACCACAAGGTATCTTCGTTTCAAGCTATTTTATACATTTGATGCTTTAAATTGTGTGAAACTAATATGGCTGGAGTTGGGTACCATCTATTTTAGACAGGATTGCGGTACCCGGTACCAGCCTTCATTAGTGGAGATACCCGATGAAGCAGCTCAAATATCGTGCGTTATGGTCGAGGAATGGAAGCAGAGATTCACATGACCGGATAGGTCATTGCTCATACGATGATTGAAGGCACAATGATAGAGGCGGAGTCATTAATAATATTTCATGGGTCACCTTGACGCACATGTCACGAAGATATGTGAAGGCCGTTTTTAGAAAACTTGATTTCAAGCTATTTTTGGATCGGGGATCCGTTTGAACTTATGTATTTTGCTTTAGACTATTATAGAGGAGGATCTATATAATGAAGATCGCTCCTAAGAATGGGTTGGGTTATGTTATGTTATATGGTGAACATATATTTCTGAATACAAAAAAAACTGTTGTTGCGTTATGTTACCTCACTGTCATACGATTTGAGTATTTTATTCTGAGTTTATGGAGCGTGAAGTGTACACAATGTTTGTGTACATGATTGATTAGTTAAGTTGTTTTCCGCCAGTTTGTACCTTTTGGTTGGAAGCCCGTAAGCGAGTGCAAAATCCATTTAACTGTTCTTACGTGTTCATTTAGGTTTTTTCAGTAGCGTAGTAATTGCCCGCATGTTAGTTTATTGAGCCTTGGAATTAATTGTTCAGAATATTGATTGATTATTCTTCAGCATAGTAATATCTTCCACGGTGATGAGTATTGAAATCATGATTGATTCCTGTAGGATTTAAAAGCGTGAATTAGAATAGCTCTGTTCCCGGTTTCCAATTTGAACGAAGATTACAGTGAGCATGAGCTTGAATATACTTTGTTTTGGTTGGGATAGTTAGTTACTCTGCTGTTAGATAAGATGAGCTTCTACTTTGCTCTGTTAGGTTCGTTAGATTACAATTGAACTAGAGGAAGCTTCCGGTACAAGTAGGGTAAGTAGGATGTTTCTCTGTTTTCTTGTAGACAGACTTAGATTCATTTTTAATGTTAAGATTAAATGCATTTTAGGAAAAACTCTTTCTGTCGTGGCTTGAATAGAAATGGTGATGATAGATGATTAAAAAGTAGTGGTGGAATAATCTTGTTAAATCACACTTCTGAATGGAAATAAAAGCATGACATTTAAGCCTTAGGATTGTTTACATTGTAACTATATTAGGAAATGCTTAGTTTCGGGATAATCATTAGGATTTGTTTTCTGTTAATGACTTAAATAGGAAATGCTAAGTTTCAGGATAATCATTAGGATTCAAGTCCTCAGAGTGAGTTTGTGTTTTCTTCTAAGGATAGCATTCAGATAGCGATTAGAGCCTTACCCGCACATACAGTGTAGCAGCTCAAAGTTTACCAACCCTGGTTTGACAATTTAGTGTTTCAGGTAATTTAAATCTTCAATTTAGCAGCCTGACATTGAGGTAAGTCACCACATGAGGGTAGGGTGAGTGGTGAATAAATATATCTTGGTTTATGCATCGATCACCATCTCAATTTCTTTAATTGTTTCATAGGCTTCCAACCATGTTTTTGGGTTTTGCATCATGATGTGTGCTTGAATTTATTTCTTAAGATTACTAATGAAATATTCTTTAAAAAATGGATTAGATAGGCCCTTTGTGTGAATTTCCAATTTCTCAAAGGAATTAATATAGTCCATAATTGTGCTAGTTTGGTGTAATTTTTTCAAGCGTCCCAAATGGTGAGTGTCATGTACAAAATAAGCATAAAGAACTTGCAGAAATGGGGTCTTGACAATGTTTCCTTTATAATCTTTCCTATACCATTGCCATCATTTGGCATCCAAATATAAGACCCCCACTCTTAGTTTTTGTAGGTCATGTATAATGCCATGAAGAGAGAAATAGTGTTCCATTTGGATAATCCACACCGAGGGATTAGACTCATCAAATTTGTTCATGTCAACCTTTGGAGAATGGTGCCATGAATTGTGATCTTGAAAGTGTGGGTGGTTGTTATCCTAAAACAATGTGTGTATAGCCTAAACTTCTTGGGTTAGACATTCCTCCTTGGTGGGATCAACATTTGAATATGGTATACTGAGATTCAAATGGGCACCTAACAATTTCAATAATTCACTATGTGATTTCATTGTTTCSTTCATAACGTTGAGTGTAGACTCAATGCCAACAAAMTTTTSATTTAGAGCTTAGYGCTAAGHGAGTTGGGTTTGTTATTGGTTCTTCGAGYTGKCCATTTGTGAGTCTAAACCATGGGACCACCGRATATTTTGTGGAAGTGTTATTCTCCACTTATCTCATTGCAATCAATGGCTTGAAATGAGTCTATTTAGATATACCCTAAATCATTGTACCATCTAGTCCACACAAAAAAGGTTACTTCAGAGGGAGATCCAAGTGGTCAACACAACACTAGGAATATTTTGTTATAGGTCTCCCACAATGGTGTCAACATAACCTAGAATTTTTTATATTTTTTCTGAGTACTAATCTTGTGGGAGTAATTATCTCGGTTGATTATTACTGCAGTGATAGAATCTCCAAATTACTTCTGGATGAAAAGATGTAGGAATATCACCTAACTACATAGGCTAGGGTTTGTATGACCCTAAAGACATAGAATTTTCAAGTGCTATATCTCTCTAACGTACTTGGGTTAAATAGTAATTGTTAACACATAAGATTGATCATGTTCTCCAAGGATTATATCATACCATCAACTAACATCCTCCTTGGAGTATGCAAGATATGGTTGAGTTGGCACTGCGAACTGGCATTGCGAACTAGTTCAGGAAGAAGGCTGTAGGTTGGATAGGTTGCAAGCATCCTTGTGCAAATATGAAATTACCAGCATCAACCTCATAGCCATCAGGTACTCCATGAGATTTTTTTTATCTTGTTTGGAGGTTAGGAAGGGTTTGGCTACTTGATTCTCCTTTGGTTCTATGAACTGGATTAGGCTCTATGGATTTAGACATGCGCTATGAAATGTGCTATAGAATGTGCTGCAGAAACTTTGTTTTAAGACTGCTGAATTGACATTTTTTACCAGTTGACTTCCAGGAGGATTTCTGGGTGAACTAGAATGAATTTTAAAAATCCAAAGGAATTTATTGTCAATAACGGAACCAAGAACATTAACCTCTTTAATTTTTCACATAGGTGTCACAGATTGGGAGATTCGAAGGAATATTTGAGCCCAATTGTTTCAGTTTTCACGATTTCTTGTTTGAGACATGTTTTTGTGACACCTATTGCGACCATATGAAGATGAATTTAACGAACCTGAGAGAGGTTTTTCTTCATAACGAGCTTATATACAAAAATTGTTCTCATATTTTACACAGATGTTATGGTTTGAGAATTAAAAGTGGCGTTTTGAAGCCTATTTTTCATAATTTCGCCTCCTGAAAAGAAGGAAATTAGTTCAAACGTGTCATTTATTGTTTATAGTTGTTTCTATTTTGGGAAAGGGGTTGGATTTAGAATTGGTGAGTTGTAAAGGACCTATATTACCATATATTTCATAGCACAAGAGGGAATAAAGGTTGGAATCTCATTTGGAGAGAGGCTTTGTATGATGAGATGATCTGTTTATCCTTTAGCAAGTGAATGCAAAAGCTGCTCTGCTACTTTTCTGAGATTCATTAGAGTGTTATTGTCCAACATGTTTTCCTTTTTTCATCTTTCATAATGTGTTCTTCTTCTTAATATGATCTAATATTACATGACAAAGATTCATTATATAAATGCCTCTTCATATAGATTGTATTATGTTATGTTAAATGATTCCCTGATTTCAAAATTCACTTTCCTTCAGTGCTATGTTTTCAACAATCACTCTTTGTTCATATTGTCTAAAGTTGCAATAAAAATTCATTGTTTTAATGCTTCTACTGTATTGGGATTGTTCTCCTATCCTATACCATTCTCTATCTAGATTTCCTGAACATAATACTTGATATGCCTCAGAGATTGTTAGTAGAATTCAACTAAGTTGAAACTACAAGTCTTTAATATTCAAATTAGACTCCATGGCCCAATGGTACCCCTCTCTTGCTTGTCTTACCATCTTCTATAAAAGAAACAATTTTATTCCTACTAGAAATCTGACCTTCTAAGTGTGAATATTGAACATCCTTGAGTGTGAAAGCCTTTGGCTATTGAAAGAGCCCTCCTTGATTGTATTAGGTTAGAAATACAGTCTAAAGTAGGTTAAAATGGTTACCTTGGGGTTTCCTTGATACATCCCAAGGAAAATACTGAGTGATAACACAATGGATTAGTCTATCTAATAGTTTTGAGTCGACTCTATGGTATCAGGTCTATAAATACTCCCTACATAATTTAATCTCTTTGTAATTTGGATTTGCAATCAATGGTCTGGCTTTGAAAGGAAACCTTGTCAAGATTTGAGATGCTTTCTGCATTTGAAAATTTCAAAGGGATCTCATGAATTGGTATCGGTTTTTCTTGAGCCATCAAGTTTTAATTGTAGGACAAATATCTGGACTGGATGTCCTGATTTTATTTATTGAGGCACCTAAATTTATAGATTGCAACATGAATGGTTGGATCAGGGGTAGATACAATACATTGCTCCAACAAACTGTGCTTCCCTCTATAGACAATGAACCTTGATGTGCAAAAGAAATACACTATTCATGGCTTGATGCGATCCATAGGTGATGTCTATCGGCTATTTTCCTTGGTCACCTTTATATTGAAGTTTATGCCATAGTTGTATGATCTCCACAACGATTTATTTCAATGATCCAATCCACGTAGTGTCTAACCTTAGTATCATTTTAAAACTCAAAGTTGTAATGACCCCTCCGTTACATCAACAATTAGTGATGTACAAAAGAGGTAATTGTTTTTTTGAACAAATGTTAGTATAAGTGAAAATGCGTCATAAAATGTATTAATAACTACACAATCAATTTCATAACAATCATCTGAAAGAAACATCACTACTATTCAATCAACCATATCTTATAAAGATGACATAAGGACGCTCATTACCCAACCGATCATGCATGGTTAGGACCTACAAGACACATAAGCAACGCTCAAGTCCATGATTCATCCGATTGATTTTGACCACTTAAGGTCTCAGGACTGACGACTGTTATGAGGAACAAGGAAGTATCTAATTCCCATTAATTCAATCATACACCTCTATTCAACTAGAATTATCAACATACTTAACCATCAATTCATCATAGTGCAAATAATAATCTATTCTACTTAATCAATCTTCAAGCAACATTGAGTGTAAATGAGTAAGAGGCTTTTACATAAAGAATAATAACCCAAAGAGCATAAGTGAAATATTAGTCTCATATATCTCAACTATGCATCTTCATATTAAGGAATATCTTCTAAGAATATATATCAGGAATTTTAAGGCTAAAATTATATATTCATTTGCAAGAACTCACAAGAAGATCAATCTTCTTAAGCAATACATTAAATTTAGATGTTACTTTGCATTATGTATCCAATTTATAAAACTAATAAAAATCAATCATAAATAGCAATTAATAATAAGTCTATGCTTGCATATCCATATCAAAGAACTAAGAGGTTCAATCATAACAAGCAATATGGAAAGATTCCAAGACTACCTTACATTTCCATTGCAAGAAACTATAAGAAGTTCAAACCCATAATTAAGAATTAGATAAGATAAATTATATGCTATCTTGCATATCCGTATATAAGGATAATTAAAGAAGATCAAGTTTTATTTAAACAATAAAAATAAAGAACCCAATGTTGACTTATAAACCCAATTAACAGAACTAAGGGAGACCTAACAATAATATAAGAATCCAAAGTCAACTTACACTTCCATTCAAAGGTATCAAGGAAGACCAAATCCTATTCCAAACATACGTAAGAATGTCATTGCTATCTTAAAAATGCATTAAAGGAGTTATGGGAAGACCAATCGTAATAAGTAAACGATAGAATTCAACTACACTACGTATCCATTTAAGAATTGAAAATCAAGTCTTATTAAACCATAAATAAGACACTCACATGCTAACTTATAAATCCGTTTAAAAGTTTAGGAAGAAAAATCTTAATTGACCATAAATAATTAATATTCAAAGGCTAAATCACATATCCATAGTAAGGAACAAAGAAGGAGTTCCATAATCTATCCCAGCCCCTGATTCGGTTTGTAGAAAAATCCGAAATTCGTTCCAGACATCAATTCAACCCTTCATATGACACTTAACCCGACCCTCCATCCGACACTTAATCCCTCCCTCCATATGGAACTTAATTGGGCCCTCCATCCGACACTAATTTATGATAATTTAAATAAAATTCAACATGCAACAAAAATGATTTTATTAATTTCATAGCCTCAGAGGAAGGGAAAATAATTGATGCAGGGTCTGTCAAGAAGTCAAAGTGACAAGTAAGAGGCGAGTGAACGTGTGTACGTCAAGCCAATAAAACAATTACAAAACTCACCCTTGTTGGTGTGTACTCTACGAATAATACTATTGTTTTTAAAAGTGAAAAATCAATAGAAAAACAGTGAACTGGAAATGGGCAACTAGATAGGAATAAGTTAAATAACATTTTTAAATTCAAGAGGGATGTTTCCATATATAAATTAATTCAACACTTGATCTGGCATATGATCCAGACCTTGACCAGACACTTGTTCTGGACCTTGAAATGACAAAAAATTATGATAAATTCGAATTTAAAATTTCAGGCAGCGAATAGATTTCGGAAATGGTTAAGCCCGAAGGAAGGGATAGTAAATAAACACAGAGGTACTCAGGAAGGTCAAGCTATTTTTGTAGCCCCAAATTCGTTCCACAAATTATAATACTTTGAAATTAAAATTTAGAAAATGAAAATAAACAGAACATAAATCGCTCAATTAAATTATGGGATCGTTTTCTAAAAGACAACAAAATATTCCACAACGAAATAGCTGCAATCTTTGACAACAATTAAGCAATTGACATTTTTTCTACAGGCTTGGGCAGCGTAAAGCCCCAAAATTTCGTCTTTAGAAATAAATTAACATACAAAGATATTTTAATTCAATCATCCAATGTGGAGATCGTTTGAAAGGACTCTACAAGACAATTTATTTTTCCAGACATCAACATTTCTACAGTGAATCTTGTGAACATAAAAATCAGAATCTATAAATTAAAAGGACAAATATTGAGGAAATCGATAATATTGGGTTTGCAAAAAGTGGGTAGTTTTCAAATGGCACAAGAGGAATTTTGTTCCTGGCATCCAATACTAATAGAGACCCAGGAATTAAAAAGAATTTTTTGGGATTAATTCAAGGAGACTAACCCACAAATTTTCTGTATCAAAAATGATTTTAAAGGTTCGTCAAAATGAGAATGAAAACTCTACAACAAACTCATGGTAATCAGTTCCAACACTGGCAACGTTGGTCACAAAATGAATTCAGGGGTTCAAAATAAGTAGAGACCCATACAGTAATCCCATCATGCATAAAAACTTGCAACAAAAAGACTAGATCTAAGTTCTATACAATCAATAAACGTTACAAGGACCACACAAATTTCTCAAACTTGAATGCAGAAGGTTAACGCATACCAAATAAATACCTCTAAATTTTGGATTTGAGATTTAAAAGCAGTGATCTGACAATTCCCAATTTCCATTGTCAAAATTGGTAGCGATAAGGATATCATGTTTGTAAATTGACTGGCTGTAATCAAGGGAACTCTAAATGGTATTTGTTATTTTAATTAGCAGTGGTTGTAGAGTCTCCACGAAATTCTTATCCGGGGAAATTTTTTAACCATTACACAGTGAAAATGAATCTATGATTTCAATTTGGGAAAGAGGTTAACAACAACATAACTACAATTTTTGGCAACATTGTAAACAAAATTTTGTTCTCAGAAGTTGAAATCCGCATTAATAATCACAAGGGTTATTCATTATTCAAGTTTTTTCCCAAACACAACCACATATAATACACAATCTTCTCAACATGCAACATAAGACATTTCTTCACAAATCACATCTATGAAAATAATAAATTAATTAAAACTATGATATGCAATCACTGACAACAACTAAGAATTTAGCATTCTGTATGTATACATCCTGGCATCCATTAATCATTTTGAGAAATCAATATGACAACAATTTTAAGAAATTTATCTTCTAGATTTCAATAAAAACTATCAAGGACTTGTCAATTCAAGTTTATAATTACAATCGATTTATGGAGAATTTACAAGAAATCTATTATACAGTTTAAATATTAATACAGATTCAAATTTTAGAATAAGAATAGCGTAACCGATGGCAAATAAATCAGAAGATGTTCTTCAAAAAATGGTGCTCCTTCCTTTCTCCCGCTTGCTAATCATTGAGACTTCACTGGTACATCCTAGCCAATGTTATGGGTTCTCTTCTTCCCCCTTAGTCCCCTGAGCCACAAAGGGGCCAAGCACACACACAACCATAAATACTCTAGCTCCAAGCTTGCCTCGCAAGGTAGATCGACCACTCTAGATCAATCTTGGTATCCCAACTCTCACAAGTAAAACCAGTCAAAAATAATTTGGCAGCATAGTTGTACCAATAACCAGTGTGATCCCTTTCCCATCTAGACCATTTTCTTTATAGGAATTTCCTCACTTCCACATGTCCACATGCACAATTAATTATCTTTTTAATTAAATAAATTAGGATTATTCATCCTCTCCCCAAGTTGCACAAGTAATTACATATTTTATTTTAATTAAAAGTCTATTTCCCTCACATTCCCAAATGTGTTTCTTAAATCGCTCCTAATTGTCTCTTTATTCCCCATATTCTCATTTAATGACCGACTCATTACTAAATCTGAGTTAGAGTTAAAATATGAGTCTTCTTCTAGTTAGACTAGTGGTAGCTAGACTCTAGATACCATTCTATGTGTACACCTATTCTCTCATGCTTTATTCCTTTCTTATTTTAAAATTCCATTTTGGTATTTTCTTTCACACATGTGCATTATATCAAATCTTTATATTTATCTCACTTTTTCTTTAGATTGATTTGTATCTAATATTTTATTTTATTTAACATTTTATTTTAGTCCCCTAACTAAACTTAGACTTAGGCTTTGTCTTAGAATAGGCTTAGACTTTTATGGGGGTTTATAATTAACAAAATTACTCATTAATTAATTATTTTAAATCCGGCAATGTCAATTTAATTTATTGTTATCTAGGCTACCTAGATTTATTGACTAATTTTTTTTTTAATTTACGTGACGTGCCCTTCAAGACTCACTCCCGTGCTCCAAGGGTGCCACTCACCTTTTGATTGGTTTTGGTAGTTCTCCAACCCTTGGAGTCAACACTCCACTAGGGCCTGACCTTGTGAGAGACTAAGGGCTTCTAAAGAATAAGGACTCTGCCTTATTGCATGCCCCTTATAAATCTTTGTGAGTGACTGTCTCAGTTTTCCCTCACAACATCGTGGACCTCTCGAACTAGGTAATCGTTAACCTACAATTCAAGCCACAATGAGAGTGCTAGTAGGATGTGACAGGGACTCTGCCACACCTCTCCTTCAATGTCTAGTTTTTTGTGCATGGCCCCTTTACTCATGTGAGTCATATTAGAAAGAATTTGTCAGCCTGCATCCATCGACAAAAAAATACCAATGATCCATATAAAAAATCATACTATAATCAATCATATGTCACATATGCATAAATGAAATAACCAAACCAATACAATCCACTCCTTGACTCAATCTAGAGTCCACGGAGGTCCATTGATGCCATCAACATCTATAACATGTCATGTGTATTGCACACTCAGGTAAACTCATCAATAGCATCTGTCAATACATATATCAAGTAACAATAAATCACAACCCATCAACATCATCATGAAAATCCATAGTCGAAACAAATAACACTGTACTATAATTGGATCACTTTCACGCAAGTGTCCTCAAGAATAAGTCGATAACATGTGCTCAGTAGAGCGGAATGTTACAAAAGAATTTTAAAATTTCTCAGTATATCGATAATGGCTTGTGCATTGCTCCAAGGCCAATTGTTACATGCCCAACATTTTGTTAAATAAATCTTGATGGAATTGAAATAAATTCAATTATTATCATATATAAGCATAGACATTCTCAAATTCTTGGTTACATGCTTATGCCAAAACCTTTTATAAAAATAATACAATGAATGAATGTCAATGAATTTTGGTAGCAATGTCACTAAGTTATGCAAATTAGTACAAAACAATAGTAGATACATGTAGAAGTAGATGTCATTCCTTCCAATGTGGTGATCATATTGCCATTAATGAAAATCATAACCCAATATAAAGCACAAATTTCCATACTAAGGACTACGACCAAGAAGAGATTGTTTCACAATCATCTTAACACCCAACCCAATCAACACTACATCTTGTTGAATTCATTTTGCAATAAGATAAAATATATGCAGGCTCTATTCAAGAGATTAACATATCATTCAAGTCTTCAACTGCATATTTTTCTGAACCAATAGACTTCAATGTACTGGAGGATTCATGGATGCCATTTTAGGCTTAGCCCCTCATTGGAAAATTAATACAAATCAAGTGGTAACACACAAGTGAAATTGTTTCTAGAGGGTTCTAACAAGTGTTTACCTTAATAAGATATGATCCAACATTCAAATATAAGATACATAAAAAATATGGTTGGTTAATCAATGAATTTCATAAAGAAATGTCATCATATTTTCTTGCATAGTGTCTTTTGCAATCTATACAATATATTCATTTTCCAACATTCGTTGTGTTCGAGTCCCACCTAGTACTGGAGCCCTACTACTATCAACCAAAGTTTTCTGCAATTCCTCTCCTTTATCATCTTGGCATTCCATTCTAGCAATCTTTGAGGTCTGTTTATACTTGACCATTGGAAATCCCAACAAGATCAAAGAAGTTATAAGTGCTATAGACCTTAGAGAAATGCAAAGAACAATCTTCCAAGTATTCAATATTTTCTTCCTTGCAGGAATTGGTACTAAAGGAGGTCACGTTGGTGACATGTATTCTAGAACAGGTGCATGAGTTGGGGTCCGGAGAGGGGAAGAATATTCGACAATAAGAGAAATCCATATATGAGTTTACTCAAGAGCATCGGGGAGGTTTTTTTTTTAAATGGTGGAATACTCAAGAGCATCAGGATAGATACTATCACCCTTCAACACCACTTTCATTGCTCTTATATTAAAGATGAAAAACCCTCGAAATTTTGATCAGTTTAGACCAATATCCCTCTGTAATAAATTAGTTGCAACTAGAAGTGGTGAGTTTATTATTTGTGGATAAAGTGGTTGTAAGTGGACACAATAGTTAGAAGTGGGTTACCCCTAAAAGAAGGAAGTTGGGTAAAATAGTTAGAAGATAACCCCTAGAGGAACCTACTTGGAGAGTATAAATAAGAGAGCAAGGGTATCTTATTATCACCTATTGAGCACATTGAATATCTATTATTGTGAAAGTTTTATTGAAGATATTCATAGATACATATGAAGTTACGCAAGTCTGAGGAAGAGAAAGTATAGTGATGAGAAATTTTCATGGCCGCAGTGGAGTGAGAAAAGTTCGCTAAAAACCTATTTGGGGTCATCCCCGTGGGTCACCCAGTAGATGTCCCACGAGGCACCCCCGCAAGTTGAGTAGAGCCTGTCACATAAGGCCCCATTGGACATATCACCTGCATCACGCGAGACACTACCAAAAGTGAAGGTTTATGTGTGTTTCAAGTTGCATAGGTTGAGAAAAGTCTACATGAAGTTCAACAATGATCAAGTACAATAGATCTATCTACAAGTTCAAAAAGGTATGCCATATTCTTATGTGTAGTTGGATATTGTTGTCTACATGAGATATGGTTATGGGAGATTAAGGATTTTCCCTAGAGAGGTTGTTGGTTGTATGGAACATACTGTATGAGCTATATCTACATAAATATAGCGCTGGTATGTCTGGTATTTATCATTGGTACATCTTGTTGGTTTTAGTGTTGAGGCATATCTTGTATTTCTTGGTACATGGTTGAGGGATTTTGGTTGATATGTGTCCTTGAAGTTGTTGTTACAGTTTAAGGCTGCATAACAATGAAGGTTTGATTTCTAGTCCATGTGAGGGTTTATTACACATGATTATTATTGTATGCACATGTATGACACATGACTAGAGAGACATAGATACACATGGTTTGAGTTATATTATTGTGATATTGGGTATGAGATCTATGTTATCAGATCTGATCTATTGAGGATATTATTAGTACATATTGAGTACAGGTTATTCGTACATGTTGAGTACAGGTTATTGGTATAGGTTGGTTACAGGTTGTTGGCACAGATTGGTACATGTTTACAATGACATATTTCATAGTGACAATGTGACAATGGTTTCATCAGTTATTTGGAACTTATATTTCAAGTCAGTTGGATGAGGCAAGGATGGGTGGTTGTAGCCACCTTCCGGTTGTATCCTTATGGTTGGAGCCAAATAATTGGGGAGTTGGAGCTTCCCTGAGGTTGTATCTTGAAAATATAGGAGGTTGGAGCCTCCTTCCAGTTGCAGCTGGAGAACATAGGAAGTTGGTGCTTCCAATGAATGTACTTCTTAAAGACATATAAGAAAAATCATTCTGTGGTTTTCTCCCACATTGGGTTTCCATGTAAAAATATTGTTGTACAGTGTGTGTGTGTATGGTTGATCATTGTTCATGGTTTATTTATTTTTCACTTGTTGAATGTTATTGGTGATTTGATAATAAAGTTAACAACACTTATATATTGTGGTTAACAAGGATTAAAAATATCTATTACTTATTCACCCCCATCTCTCAGTAATCCAACAATTGGTGTCTGAGAAGGTCCTTCAAGAGACAATTTAACCACTGGAAGGAGATCATGGATTACTCTAAGATTGGGATACCACAGTTTGATGGGGAATATTATGCCTTCTGGAGTAGAAGAATGAAGACACACATACATACATTAGGATTTTATTTTTGGCGATCAGTGGTAGTTGGATACAAAGGAAGTTGGTTCTTCCAATGAATATACTTCTTAAAGACATACAAGAAAAATCATTCTGTGGTTTTCTCCCACATTAGGTTTCCACGTAAAAATACTGGTATACTATGTATGTGTATGATTGTTCATTGTTCATTGTTTATTTATTTTTCACTTATTGAATGATATTGGTAAATTGATAATAAAGTTAAAAACACTTATATACTATGGTTAAAAATGATTAAAAATCTCTATTACTTATTCACCACCCCCTCTCAATAATCCAACAATTGGTGTTAGAGCAGGTCCTTCAAGAGATAGTTTAACCAATGGAAGGAGATCATGGATTAGTCTAAGATTGGGATACCACAGTTTGATGGGGAAGATTATACCTTCTGGAGCAGAATAATGAAGACACACATACAAACATTAGGATTTGACTTTTTGCGATCAGTGGTAGATGGATACAAAGCACCAACCGTTCCTCCAACGGATAAAGATGGAAATAAACTTGAAGAAAATAATTCAAGAGATATAAGTGCACTCCTGAATGGTTTGTCTAAATAAATCTACAGTAAAGTTATGCACTGTGATTCCTCAAAGGACATCTGGGTCAAATTGAAGAATGTATATGAAGGGGATGAGAAATTCAAGGAAGCTAAACTTCAAATTTTCAAAGAAGAATTTGAACAATTGAAGATGAATGAAGATGAAAACATAGTTTCCTACTATCTATGAGTTAATGAAGTAGTAATCAATATCAAAGGCTTGGGAGACGAGGTAAATGAACATGTCATTTTCAAAAAGGTATTGAGATCCCTACCAATGAAATTTGATTCAAATATTTCAGCACTAGAAGAGAGAGAGAGGATCTAGCTACACTTACCATGGATGAGTTGCATGGGACACTCATAACTTATGAGATGAGAACAGAGCAAGACAATCTAGTTACAAAAGAAGAAACATTCAAAGCATATAAAAAGTCAAAGTGAAAGGGAAAGGAAAATACAAAGTTAGATAGTAGCAGTAGTGACATCTCAGAACATGATGAAGAAGTAGCCAACTTCGTCAGAAGACTGAAAAATGGAATCAACAAATATAGATGTAAGCTTCAATTGATTTGTTTTAATAGTGATGATATTGGTCATTTTGCTAAAAAATGTCCCCATAATAAAAATAAAATTACCGAAGAATATGATTCAAATAGAAAACAAACATACAAAGGAAAAAGAACCAAAAATATTTTTTCCAAGAAAATCCTTTTCACCAAAGAAGACAAAACCTCATCAGACGAAGATGAAGTCAATGAAAGTGATACAGAAAGGGTTCTATTCATGGTAGTAGAAGATTCTAATGAAGAAATATCTGAAGAAGAATATGAATATGAATAAGTTGACTAAAGAGATTTTTTTTTTGAGTTCCATAGAAGTTATAAAATGAGAGAAGAAGAAAAACAATTCACTTCAGGAAGAACTAAAAGAAAGGGGAGTTCATAATTTGGACTTTGAAGAACTAGAAAATATGATAACTAAATTAAAAATCCAAATAGAGGAAGATAAGAGAATTGAAGAAACACTTAGAGAATAGTTATAAAAAAGAGATAGGATCATTGGAAATTTGGAAGCAAAGATTGTCACATTGAGAAGCGATTTCCAAAAGAAAAAACATGCAGAACAATTCCAAAGTTTTGAACAAGATTATTCGCAGTCAAAGGACAAATCATGACAAGTTTGGACTAAGATACAACCTGACGAAAAAGGGATCAAGCTCAAAAAAAAATATCAAGAAACAAAACCAAGAAGCTATGCAGATACAATGAGAGGATCTCCTGAGAAGAAATAAGACAACAATTTTCTCAATGAAGATCACATAGACACTCCTCCACCCAGAATATTCATATTTTAGAATCAACGGAAGTTAGAAAGAAAAGGCCTCAAGAATAATAAGGGTTCATAAGAGTTACTCATTTTAGAAGATCCAAAAATCCCAGGTATCAAACTATATTCCTTGGTTTATTTTATTCATGTAACATAAGACTGTAAATTGTAGAGAAAATAACATGAGTAGAGACAACCATGAAAGTTATGCACAAAATGGTTGTTAAATAAGGCCCAGTGAAACACATAGCATAATATACAACATGTTTGAATCTTTGATTTCTGAGACAGAATGCTACAAGTGCAACAACTTTGGACACATGGCCAAAGATTGTAGAATGACAGTTCTTCCAAGAGAATCACAATAGAATAACAACAATCATAGATAAGAACCTCAAAGAATATGGATAAGGAAGCATAATCAATACAACAATGAAGAATGCACACTTTCTCTACAAGCTAAACATAAGAAACATGGTTGGTATGTTGACATTGGTTGTTCAAATCACATTACATGTGATAAGGATAGGTTTCTAACCTCAAGAAAGGAAAGAGATGGGTCGGTCTCTTTTGGAAATGATGACTCAACCATAATAATTGGAAGAGTCACAATCATGATTGGAAATAAGGATACCAAGGCAAAAAATGTTCTACTGGTGGAAGATATGAAACAAAATATTCTGAGTGTAAGTCAAATGTGTGACCAAGGTCACAAAATTGTGTTTGATTCACAGAAGTGAGAGATAAGAAAAAAAGAATCAGGCAGAGTGGTAGTGACAATTGTGATAACTTCAAGCAACATATATGTACTAAGTGAAATTGGAAATGAAAAGTGTTGTTTAGGAAATGAAGATGAAGTTTGGCTATGGCACAGAATAATGGGTCACATAAATTTTGATAATCTTGTCATGGTTAGCAAAAAGGAATCAGTCAGAGAAATTCCCTAGATCACAAAGCCAACCAACACTTTATGCAAGCATTTTTAACAAGGAAAGCAAACCAAGACTAGTTTCAAGTCAAAGGAATACTCCACAACAAAGATGTCAAAAATTGTGCATACTGATCTAGTTGGACCAACTAGAACAAAGGGGTTGAAAGGTGAGCAATATTTTATGCTATTGGTTGATGATTATACAATAATGATTGCAGTGTGTTTTCTCAGGAAGAAGTCAGAGCATTCAAGAACTTCAATATGTACAAGCATATGGTTGAAAATGAAATAGATTTAAAAATTAAATGTTTGAGATAGGATAATGGAGGAGATTTTACTTAGAAGGAATTTATGGACTTTTGCACTAAGCATGGGATAAAAAGTCAATTCTTTGTTTCCAGGACACCACAACAGAATGGAGTTATTGAAAGGAAGAACAAGATAGTACATGAAATGGCTCGAACTGTGTTAATGGATTCTAAGTTGATAGATGTATTTTGGACATACGCAGTGAATACAACAATTCAAATTCAAAACATATGAATGATCAGAAAAAATAGTGATAAAACTCCCTACGAGCTAAGGAAAGGATGACCAACGAATGTGAAACACTTCAGAGTTTTTGGAAGAAAATGCTACATCAAAAAAGAATATGGAAGAATGGGAAAATTTAATTCTTGTGTGGACAATGACATACTTGTTGGGTACTCAAGCACAAGGAAATCATACAAATGCTTCAATATAAGACTCAAAAAAATCATGGAAAGCATCAATGTGACGTTTGATGAGACAAGTGGATGGAGAATAAAGGAATAAGAAAATGACTCAATATAACAGGTTCATAAAGAAGAAGCAAAGGAAGAAGAAGTAGCAGGAGAGGAAGATGAAGAAGAGCAGTTAGAAACAGAAGAGAAAGAACAACAAGATCCTTAAGTACCTCCAAAGACACCTAGCAGACGAATACATAAGAACCATCCATCAAATCAGATTATCGGGAACAAAGATGCAAGAGTTGATACTATAAGAAGAAATTGTTCACCAAAACAACTGCACCTAGAACTCTTATCTACAAATGAGCCAAGCAGTTTTGAAGAATCCATAAAGGATGAATTATGGATAAAAGCCATGAATGAAGAGTTGGATTAGATAAAGAAGAATGACACTTGGGAACTGGTTCCAAGGCCAAGGTACAAGAATGTGATCGGTACAAAGTGGGTTTTTGTAAAAAAATTGAATGAAGATGGACATGTTACCATGAACAAAGCTATATTGGTTATTAAAGGATAGGAGGAAGCCCCCTCGAAGAGGCAAGTGAACATGAGAGGATCCCTTCCATAATAGGATCCATTGTATGGTGTTGCCCTACCTCAAGGGTTTGATAGTAATAAAGAAGATTTTTCATATTGTTCTTGTATATCTGTTGTGGTGATTTTGTATTCAGTATTGGGTTCTTAACAAGTGGAATGTAAGGTAGCTAGAGAGGTAGTGGGGGGGCCAGAGGGCCCATAGTGATAATAGTGGAGGTCATTCAATGTAAGGTGGACTAGGTCCACTATATTTTTAAATAAGGCCCACTATGGTAGTTAGATATAATAAATGGGTAATTAGATATAATAAATGTAAGAGGAATTCTTGAAAGGTTCTACTTCTAGAAGATTCCTCCTCTAGAATGTTCTTAGGTGATTGTAACACTATATAAAGGGGTTCAAGCAATGTAATGAGACATGAAGAGAAGTATTGTATTTGGAGCGGTAGCTCAATAGGAGGATGCCCCCTCGAAGAGGCAAGTGAACAGGAGAGGATCCCTTCCATAATA
>SNQJ01S0159209.1:0-18529 GCA_010110895.2 Picea sitchensis | reverse complement strand
ATTATTATTTTTTTTTAAGTAAGAAGTATGATATATTAAAAACCTTCCAGAACCAAAGCGAAGTGTCAAAATACAGAGATAGTCATGCTGTAATTACTTGACTGCCCCAACAGAGGGGAAACCAGTCTAGTCATCATAGTAGTCAACATAAGCAATAAGATAAACTAAGAGAAAAAAAGTCTTAGATAGCCTGGTCATCAGTTGAAACTAAAAATAGCTAGCAAAATCCCAGATAACACTAAAAGCCTAGACATTTGGCATATAACTTGGCCAGGTGTCGGGGAAGTCCTCGGTCCAAGGTTCCTCCTCGACATATGTCACCTGGTCCGCCCATTGCACCTCGACCTTCTCTTTGCTCGCGGTTCCTTCGGCCTCTTTCGTGGTATCCTGCATCATTCGCTCTGCTGAGTTCACCTCCGCAGCCATAGTCCCATGCCCGACCTGTTCCATCCTGAACTCTGCTGAGCGCTGCTTCTTGACGTTTCCACCATCGTTAGTTGTACAGGGTTACTGCATTGAAGTCGCTCCTACCGGGTCTGAGTGGAGAGCCTCGTGCATGGAGGAGAGAAGCTGTAGAAGGACCTCAATCTTTTCATCTGTGGTTTGCAAGCAAAATTGAAGATCCTCCAGCCCCTGGCGGAGTTCAAAGACCAAGCCGTGAAGAATGGATAGGCCTTCTTTAAGCTGCTCGCCATTGAAGGAGTTAGGGAATGGGTGCCCAGTGTTCCCAGGCTTACGTGGAGGAAGAGGCTTGCCTTCTAGGTTCCTTAGAGTGTCCACAACTGGTATAGGGGCCTGCTCAGCCATAGGCGGGGCGAGAAGGAGACACGAGGGGGAGCTCAGCGTTCAGGGAATGATTGCCAAATAGTTGAGCTGCGTAATTGATGGAGCGGGAGAGGGAGTAATGAAAGGCTGGGGCTGGAGGGGAGGGGAGGAGCATATGGAGGGTGAGCCGGGAGGCGAGACCGAAGGCCGATGGGGTTTCCAGGGAGAACCCCTCCGCGGCCTCCCCCTTGGTCACGGCATAATTTTCTTCTTGTAGCTGGCCGCAGAGACTAGGTACACCAGACAGAGGCAGAAGGCCTGGAGGCAAATAGGAACTGCAACGAGCCAGAGAATTCTAGCAGAACTAGGCCATGGCAGCAAAGGGAGGAGCCCTTCGAACCGCCAACAGAGACGAGGAACACCCAATAGTAGCAGAGCCATGCGAAGACGTGCATAAGGAGAGGGAGACTGCGTTAATGCACTTTCACGTCACATTAAGAGCTAGTTAATGCTGGAGGAGGGTGGCGGGCTATGGCACGAGCCCGTCACATGGCTCCATGCCCCGGTGGCTGGTGCCTGCCTCCGTTGTATGCCATGTGTGCCGCACTAACACCCCATCCGGGGTATATTCTACTATTATTATTATCCACTAATTATGTTATTCTATTTATTATCCCCCACTTCATGGTGTGTTTTTTTCGTACCATTTCCTCATGGTTTAAGTGAGAAATGTTCTATCTATCCTCTTGGTTTAAGAGAGATGTTACATGGATTGTTGATCGAAAAATAATCATAAAGACACCTTTTTTTTCGTAGGAATGCTGCATAAACCTACGAAAAGGAATGTTTGGAGAAGACTTCCCAGAACAACAATATCCCCAACAAGTTGAAGCCATTCTAGGTCTATGGAAAAAGAAGGAAGACAACACGAAACTAGGTAAAATAGTCTCCGTGTTTTCCATTAATTGTTCTCCACTTAGTGCCTCTTCTTTTGGGTTGTCAATATGTTCATCTATGCTTGCTAGAAGATCTAATCGTGAGAATTTATGTGGTCCATTAAAAATTCTTCTACAAACCTTCCCTCCAGTTCAACATGATCTCGTGTAAATAACTCCTCAAGTTCAAATTTCTTCTCTAGCATGAGCTCATTTATTTTACTAACCTTTAACTCCTACACTCTTTGAACCCTCACCTCCTTCTAGTCAATATTTTCATAAGAAAGAACTCTTAGGTCGTTGAATTCATCAACAAAAATTGGGATAGAAGACGTCACATGTTCAAATAATTTATTTTATGTATGAATCTCTTGAAATAAAAAATGGAACTCCTCAAGCCTCTCTATTGATAGGTCTTATTTATCAACAATAGGGTTTATGTTGGGACCCATGAGTTTGTACCCATAGATTTGAATAGTATTCTTTGGAATGTCCAAGAACTAAGTGAATATTGGCATCATTGGTTGTGAAAACAATGTTGGAGCCAATGCATTATGATTTACAATCCATCCATGGTTCAATAAATATGTTTTTAAGCAAGTAGCCTAGTCATTAGGAACTTCCTATAAAACCTTGCTCTACCTATCCTATTCAGACTTTCCACTATCATGCTCATATTTTGAAGCCAATATAAGTATCCAAATCCCATTCAAATGTTCTAAAATCTTATTCTTTGTAGTTTATTTTGAAGCCAATATAAGTATCCAAATCCCATTCAAATGTTCTAAAATCTTATTCTTTGTAGTTTATGTGGGTAAAAATTCAAGTTAGGATCTCTATTTACAACCTTTGTACATTTCTCCTAGAGAGATTCAAATATTTGGATGTAATAGTAACTTCAATATTTTTAGAATTAGAAATAGAAAAACCCTCCTTTTGTTGATCCCAAACAGTTTTTATGCCACTCTCTTCGTTGATGATTTTCAAAGGAGGTTGGTTTTCAAAAATATTATCTTTCCCACTCCCCCATTGGTTAGGTTATTGAAAAATCCTTTTACTCCCTTCTATTGAGTAGCATTAGTAGTGTTTCATTTGAAGTTTGGATTTACACCAATTAGCTTTGAAGGACTTCTTTTGTTGATCTTATAATTGTGTCATATTTGTGTTGGAAATGATGATGATGGGGCACACAATTTCTCTATTTTATGGGTAATATAGAGGTTGTGTCCAAATAAGTGGCAACAATGGTTGTTGCTAGTGGTGGGGAAGTAGCTATAAGTGTGAGTTTACCTAGCTTACATTTTAGGAAGGGGTGCATCGATGTTGGATTGTGTATGGTAGAGTGTATGAGGCATCATACAATGATGTACATATTGTAATATTTAACAAAAGCTCAGTTTTGGAGTTTATAGTTAAGAAATGATAACATGTTGCATCACATAGTTGTTCCAGTCCAAGTAGTCGTAGTGATCATAAATATTCAATATAGAGATGTTCAGGTAGCTAAATAGTTTTGTTGATGAGCTTTCCGTGTAGGAAATACTGAGAGGGGGGGTGAATCAATATTACTTTTTAAAACAATTATTAATTACTTTGTTATTATATTTATCATCATAATAGATCAACAATGGAATTGTATTTAAAAATCAACTGTATAAGTATACTTAACAAGAATTACAAAGTTTATAAAGAATAATTTGTGATTGTGAAGGACACCAATCCTCTTTAGAGAACCAACTCTTGGAGACACAAATCCCCTTCTTTAGGGAACCAACCCTAGGAAGCACCAACTCCCTTGTTTTAGGGCACCAAACCTAGGTAGCACTAACTCCCTTGTTTTAGGGCACCAACCCTAGGAAGCATCCACTCCCTTTTTTCTAGGGCACCAACCCTAGGAAGNAAGCATCCACTCCCTTTTTTTTAGGGCACCAACCCTAGGAAGCACCAACTCCCTTGTTTTAGGGAACCAACCCTAGGAATCACCAACTCCCTTGTTTTAGGGAAACAACCCTAGGAAGCACCAAATCCCTTATTTTCACACTTGGCTTGGTAAAGGATATGAATCCTTCCTTGCTCCTCCCTTCCACCCTCACTGCATAAATATCTTTAGATTTGCTTCTTGGACTCTTCTTTTTCTTTTGATCTTCTGATCTGGACTACAGAGACACCTTCTTCTTCATCGCTCTTTCTTGCTTATATAGTCTTCCAACTAGTGTGAGATTTGAAGCAATGAATGCCTTTGTTTGAACCATTGCGCCTCTTCATTTAAATTAACAATAATAATGTTTGTCTTTTAATTTAGAATTAATATCTTCCTCTATTATTATTCAGACATAATCATGAAAGATTTTCAATTCAGTAAGAGGGATTTTCATAAATTGATCACAGGTATGGATCGATTTATTTTAACTCGATTTATTTTAACTCGATCCCATGCCTCTTTATTTCATTCATATGCTTACGTTGCGTCCCCAATTCTCTAGCAGATAATATTTTATCTTTTACTAGCTCTCTGTATTGTTATGATGTTCTTCTTGAGTTTCCTACAGGGAAATAAGTTAAACCCCAGGTGCTTTATCTTTCCTTTAAGTGACCACAGGCTCAAAACCACATGCTTATTCATTCCAAGCATTGTTCTATTATCACTTTCTCTTTTTTCCCTTATTCTCCTACATGGGACTATATTCAAATTTCTAAGGGATTATTTAAGTCTAGACCCTTTTGTGCTCCTTATTAGCTTCTTTACCTTGTCACGTGACCAGTGCTGGAAGTTGGCTTATAATCTTACATGTTTCAGACTCCTTTTAGTCGAAGTGGTCAACACCAAAGTTGACCACTATTGGACCTGCCTATCCTCATCCAACGGTCACCATGCATTGCCCAAATTTGATGACCCTCATTTACTTTGGGACTTCGGGGCTACATGGATTCATCCTTGTCTCAAATATTCACCGAAGTGGTGAAGCTCTGGAGTACCGAATCTTTCTATCTCCTGCCTGATCCGACAGCTAAGAACAGACCCAAATTTTCTCCACGAGATCTGACGGTCGTTGTTTACTTCACTACTTCAGAGGTTTCAAGACTTCGTGTCTTATGGGGTCCACTTATCTTGTCCTTCCACTTGGTTCTATCTAACAATTAGGATAGATAACGAACTAATCTAATAGTTGTGATTACTCCCGAATTTTGAATGGCCTATTATGATTCCAGGATCCTTTGAGAAGGGTTCTTTTGTGCAGGTTCTGGCTTCTGCATGATTTGATGGTCTTGGATTGTCCTAAATTTTCTCAATATGATTTAATGGTCTTTGGCTTCTGCACGATCTGATGGTCCAGGATTGTCTTGAGAACTACATCACCGAACAACATTATTTCGGAGTTTTACTATGGGGATTTCAATCCCGATAGCACTTCTGTAATGAGCTCTCCCTTTTGAGATTTCCTTCATCCTTTCCATTCTCTAATTCTATGTGTGTATCCTTTCCCCGCTATCTCTCCTAATATTTAGGAACATAGGATCATTTTTTATCCTATCATGATCAACCTTGATCACAAATTTCTTCTACTGCAAGGTGATCTTCCTCTGCCCCAAGGTGATATTCCTTTTTCTCTGATTACTGTACATGTTTGACTCATGTTGCCATCAATGAAAACACACAATCAATAATGTCAACATTCCATATATTTCAAATTGCCTATTTGGTGAATATACTCAATGGTTAGAGTGGCCATAGTGCTAGGAAAGGGGGTGCCACCGCTGTAATAACTATAAGTAAAATTTTCCCTATTATCTTCACTACAAATGTTAGATAGAGAAGGCGACATGTCTTCTATTTTCCTTACCTATGTAAGCCAGGATCCAAGAATTGTTTTTTGTTGTAGATGGAGGGAGTGGATCCCTTATGATTGTCGAATGATGCAAAGGATCATATCCCCATAACAACTATGGAATTCTAAAGAAGGAGGGAAAATATCCCTTGTGGAAGCTATAAAATCTATGAGAGAATAGATTTGGTACCATTTCATATAGAATGAGATAGAAATTTGATAGAACAAAACTCAAGTATTCTAATTTTCAAGCTTATGTCCTACATAGAGTGGCCTTCTTTTTATAGGATTGCTAGTTACAAAACAAGGTAAAAATTCATTTTTACTATGTCTCCCTCTTTATTTTAATATTATATTCTACTATAATTATTATCTACTAAGTGCTCTATGCTATTTTTTATCCTCCACTTCTTCATGTCTCGGTTCTATACCATGTTGGAACTAATACTTTGAAAAGATTTATGAATCCCATGATGTTTCAAACAATATTGATTCAGATTTATGAGGGAACGAAATGAAACACAACAAAATGATAGAAACACAAAGATACAAAAAAAACCAGTTTCTGTTAAAGAATGAAATATACAGGGACTGGAAAAGAAAACACAAAGTGAGAATGAACTCACAAGAATGGTGGTAGATTATCTCTAAGAAGAGATGTGACGTCTATGTGAATTCAAAAAAAGATGATTACAAAGAAGAGATGTGACGCTCATGTGAATTCAAAAGATGATTACAATGAGGCTCCAAAGGACTTTTGTATCATAAAGAATGAGAAAACCTGAACATCCAAAACCCCAACCTTGAATAATGAATTGCCAAAAGGTTTCAGGGCCCCATGAAAGTAGTTGATAGGTCAACTTCCTCGGGAATTACTTTTGCATATGATCTTTGACTGGGGTGATCAATACCTAATCATAAAGGTATAGCCGAGGAGTACATATTACAATCTTCCCAATACTATCCTTTGGCATATGGTGCTAATCTAAATGTTAAACAATGTCGCTAGGGTCTCAAAATGACCTCGAAGTTTGGGACCCAAAAAAAAAAAACTTGTTGGAAACCGAAAGAGGTGAATCAGTTGTGCCATCGTAAGCTAAACAATTATGCTTCTTTTAAATTTTACAAGGCACTCAATGATAATCACAATAATGCGTGGAAATGCTAAATGGCACATTCAAAGATCGGCCACATATATGAGATACACATAGATAGATATTTTCTTTGAGGAAACCCATAAAGGGTAAACCTCTTCTTCTTTTTATATGATAAGTATTATTTACATTCTTACATTATCATACATATGAGAACCAACTCATTGTGATACAACCTTTTGTTTTGCAAACAACAATTTGTTTCACCAATCCTCTCTGCTTTTTCTAGCACCCACTAGAAGGAAGTATCAACTCCCTGGTTTTTCTAGAATCAACTAGAAGGAAGCATCAACTCCCTCGGTTTCTATAGGCACCAACTAGGAAGGAAGCATCAACTCCTGTTTCTAGCACCAACTAGAAGGAAGCATCAACTCCCCGGTTTCTAGCACCAACTAGAAGGAAAGCACCAACTCCCCAGTTTCTAGCACCAACCAGAAGGGAAGTTACAACTCCCCATGTTCAAGCACCACTTGAACCTCTAAGGACACTAAGCAGTCCTCCCTAGCACCTCCCTACCACCTTGATTTCTGAATATGTACACTAAAACTTATTACAGTGATATAATGTGCAAATACACCGGGTCCCATTCTCTCACCGCTCGCACATTTCACCGCTTCTCTCACCACCGCTCTTCCTCGCACACATCCCCTGTAATTCTCCTTTCGCTCTTCACCCCGGCTATGCTCTATGCACTTCCCATGCACCCTTGTCTTGTTTCCATTTCTCACGCTTTCCACCCTCCTCCTCACTTCCATCTTGTGCATCCTTCATGCATGTTCTCCTCCTTTTTCGTGATGTCAGTGCTCTTTCCTCTTTCACTACGCTGCAACTCTTCAACTTTATTGTTTGTTAAGTCTATTTGTCCATCATCACTGTGTGTCATGATCAAATTCCTTCAAATCACAGGTAGTTGAGATTCTTCTTCTGTCTTCGTTGTACGACCTCAACCTTCAATACAAGCATCCATTTCCAACGCCTTTTCTAGCTATCAATAGCCTCCCACGAATAGTCTTTTCTCCCACTGCATATTCTTATGACCCTTCGCCTCGAAATACAATATAAGTCTCTTCATTCTCCTCAAGTGTAACCTTATCAATGTTTCAGTGCTACACTCAAGAAGTGCAAGAGTCTCGATCTTCTTCTTCTTCGGCCATCTTCATCGTTGGATTAACTTCTCTAAATACAGTTCATTATGGTATTCCGCTTCTTCGGTGCATTTAAGGATCACCAGGAGGATTTTAGTACTTCCATTTTCCAATTTCAAACTCAAAAGGAGCTTGTTCACCAACTCTTCCCATCTTCCGCCGGAGGTGACTAACAATCAGGACTCTCACTCTTTAGCTGCAAACCGCATTTAGTACCACACGCTTTCATATTTCGGCATTTCGATATTTCGACACTCTTGATGGTGAAGTGCAGCCAGCCACTTCAACTTCTCTGGTATTCTAACTCCAAAATGGAGTCATCAATGGTCCTGCATTCCAGCTTTTTCATTTTGTGAATCGGCATTTTGTATTCCTGTAGGAAAGACCTTGACATTCCAACTCCCTATATCCCAACCTCCGTATGTGTATGTTCCCAGAAATTTCACACTTCTGGGCCATGATTTCGAGACTTCGGATGAAGAGTCCTCACTCTTGACTCCTCCTACTCCCAATAAACGAAACTCCGGTATGGAGTCTTTATCATTTCAAAACTTCGGGTTTCGTATCACCACCTCTTCATGATGAGTCTTGTTGTTTCATCTCCCAGATCCCAAATCCCGTATATGATAGCTACTTCCAAAATGTGGAGTCGGATCAATGGTCCACGATCTCCTTGACCCAACATCTCAGATCACTGCTATTTCACATTTCATGATTTCTGACTTCGCTGATGAGAGTCTCCACATCTCCATCTCCCGGTAAACGAAATCCCTGTATTCAATACTTCGAGTGGTGCTCCTGTTTTGGGTTTTTCGGTATTTCACATTTCATCACTTTGGGACTCCCCGACATTCCAGAGTCTGTGACCTCTCTATCTCCTGGTATCCGGTCTTTCTAGTAGTCAAACTGAGCTGAAGTACTGGTTGCATTTCAAGGTTTCACATTTCGTTTCTGGACTCCCCGTGGTTGAGAGTCTCAATCTTGGACTTCTCCATCTCCCAGAATCGAACCTAAATGGGAGTCTTCTAAGTGAGGTGTAAGTTCGCTTTGGATTTTTCGTGGTTTTGCATGTCACTTTTCGTTAAAGAGAATCTAGGTTCTCTTGGATCCAACGCCGATCAATTCTCCGCTCAGGACCGACGCTCATTGTGGAAATAATGAGATCCCACTATTTCATACTATCTTGTTGAGAGCTTGCTTTGCATCAGCTTTCCCAAAATACTTCCTCGAGCCCACCCGCACAACCTTCCCATCAATCCATCATCGCTAGTTTGTACTTGCCATCAATGAAAGCATACACCACTGTAAAACATGCCAACAATCTCCCTTTGGCATTGATGGCAACCATGAGAATCTTCGCTAATCCGTTTGGACCTCCAACCGTAGCATCCGCCTACCACTCTTTTCTCCTTTGACATCAATGTCAGCCAAAACATGCTCCCCCGAAATGTTGGTAACAATTTTAGGAGGCATTAGATATTCAAATAATAAAAATGCCCCCTAACAAGATGGGCTCTTTAGGTGTGAGATTTAATGACACCTAGTCATCGATATCTCGAGGGTGTCTTAGCTAGGGTTTAGTAAAGATGTCTACAATTTTTCTGTATTGAATGTACTAGACCAACAACTTGATTAGTGAATCAGCCTTTAAAATGGTATTTTATGGGAATATGTTTGGTTTGGAGTGAATACAAGATTCTTGTGGACACACCGATGGCACTAGTGTTATCACAATGAATTGGATCGGTGTAGTATAATTTACCTCCAAGTCTGTAAGTGTTTGAATCATCCATAATACCGAAGTGCAACAGCAAGAATAATATACTCGCTTCTCTCCGTTGATATAAAGAAATGGGAATCTTGCTTACTAAGCCATACTAATGAGTCACCTGTAGAAGAATGTTCTCCATCGGTGCTTTCCTCATCACTAGTTTTCCCAATCACATTCAATAAGCAAGAACTGAAAATTATGATTTCTCGATACCACAAGTAATTTCATAAATCATTGTTTCTTCATACCTAAATATTGAGATGTACTCAAAGTGACTATGTTTAGGTGCATACTTAAATCTTCCTACCATTCCTACAACATGCATTATGTCTGGGTGATATGTTGTGATGTACAACAAGATGATTATCATTGATCTATATGAACTTGATCAACATCAAGTGAGTCAACATCCTTGCTTAACTTTCATCCAAGAATCATAGGTGTACCCACGGGTTTTGAGTCTTCCATTTGAAATCTTTTAGCATTTCTCTAGATATTTTTCTTCTGAGAAATGAACATCATTTAGACCTTTGAGTAATTTGGTGTATTCAAGAAGAAAATATGAAGTTCTCCTATCATGGACATTTCTAAATCTATTCCATGAGGTAAGCAAACCAATAGAATTAATGATCCTTTATTACATCCTAAGATGATGTTACTTCCTCCACATAGACCACCACGATGAGCAAATTATTATCCTTTGTTTTAATATACAAATTATTGTCATTTGTTCCTCTCTTGAACCTTTGTCTTTGAGATACATGATCGGTCAAGTATACCAGTTTGAGGGGCTTGTTCCATATAAGGCTTTTATTTGCACACTAAGTCGTATTATTCCACGCTTGAAACCCTTGGTTGTTCCATATAGACTTCTTTCACTTAAATCTCCATTTAGAAAAAGCGACTTGACATCCATTTGATAGACTTTTAAACCTTTGATGACAAGCATAGGTAAGCAAGAAACATTCGATAGCTTCTAATCTACACGTGCAAATGTTTCATCAATATCCAAATTTTCTATCTGAGCATATCCTTATAGACTAACCTTTCTTTTTTCCGACAACTTGTCCTGCTCATTCAACTTATTCTTAAAGATCCATTTGGAGCCAATGACATTTTTATCTTTAGGTCTATGGACCATCTCCCACATATTGTTTTTCTCAACTGACCGTTCATCACCTATCGCTTTTAACCTGCTGGTCATATTTTGTCGTACCATTGAAATTTTAACGAGATGGATATGAAAGCTATATGATATTGTTCTATGAGCCGATTATCTTTCTCCCGGGTTTGTACACCTTGTTCTCTCCAATTATTCCAACTTGTAGGATGATTCTTTTGAATGATTTTGGGAGGAGGAATTTCAGTTAACTGCTAATTTGAGTTCCGTTCGAAAGTGTCTCAGTCTTCATCCTATCTTCGTAGTCTTCATTTTCAATTCTTGACCAATTTTCATCTTCATCTTTTAGTCAGGTTCTATAGGAAGACTCATTATTGTACATCTCTCTCTTGTTGGGATTCCCTTGATCAACTTTTACATCAATACAATCAACTTTATGCAACCTCTTATTATAGCATATGTATTCTTTAATGTTTGTAGCATACCCCAAGAAGATACCTTCATCAACCCCACAAGATTTCCCAAGCTCTCATCATTATTATTTAAGTGTGTAGCATTTACTCCCAAAGACTTTGAAAGTGTTTGATTGAAGCAGCTCCAAACCACCTCTCATAAGGTGTCTTGTCACTTGTAGGTATGAGGTGGGATTTTTAAGAACATGGACTCAGGTGTATTGATTCTACCCAGTTGGGTTTGACCAATGTTCTTCTCATTCATCATTGACCTCGTAATATTCTCAAGATCAATGTTCTATCTTTGCCTCTCAACTACTCCATTTTGTTGTCGAAGTCTTGGGATTGTGTATTCTCTCTTGATCCCATGCTTATCACATGTATCTCTGAAGTCACTTTACATAAACTCTCCTCCCCAATATGATCTTTGTATGCTCTAACTTCTTTCCTATTTGAGTCTCAATTAAATCCTTAAATATTTTAAAGTTCACAAATGCTTCTTTTGAGAAATGCAACCTAAACTGAGAGTACTGCATAATAATTCCAAAGATTAAGTGTTTTCTTTCCCTGGTGTCTTGCCTTGATGGACCACATAAATCCATATGAACTAGTTGGAGTGGTTTCTCCGGGTTGAAGTAAAAGCTCTGCACTTAAATCAGGTCCCTTTAGCTTACTTGACAGGGTTTAATTATTGAATCTTGGGGCTTTGATACTTTTGGAAGATCTTTTATCACAGATTTCGAAAGGCTTGATTAAGTGGTCGTAAGTTTAGATGTGTGAAAGTCTCCCATGCTAAGGCAACCAACTTTCTATCATATGTTTTCTTATATGACATTCTTCTTATTTTCTTAACACATATACATTATTTTTGTCCTATGCCTTTGGCCACCACTTGTCCTAAGTTTACATTTTTATCTTGCAATCCTTGGATGTGAACACTACTTCGCATCCTCTCAAGCCACACATTTGACTTAAACTGAGATATATGTTTTGCTCATCCACAAGTAGAACATTCTGGGATTTTCCTTTTCTCCAAGCATTTACTTAAACTCACCATCCCTTTTTGCACCTTTTATTTTACTGAGCATCATTTCCAAAGGTTACGCTTCCTCATTTTCTTTCACTTGTGGTAGATAGAAATCCACTGCTCGCCATATGTTTGAGCATCCAATCTATACATGTACTGTGGGTTCATTTTTTCTTGAACTCCACAACACTAATCCACACTTGTCACTTTCTTTCTTCTTCCAAACTTGACATTTCTCTCGCAGAGGGGAACTCAAATCGTTCACATGTTTCAGACCGATAATCAACATTTTTGTCCATAGTTATGAAAGATGTTGCATTCAATCTCATTATTCAATGTGTCAAACTTATTGTTGCAGCCAGTTGTTCACTCATTGATCGTTGTTTATTATTTCTTTACCTCCTTAGTTGCATGTCCCCCGACTTAATTTGCCAATTAAGTAACTGTGAAGGTTTGTTACTTGGTCGCATCATCTTTGTTGTGGCAAGTATTTAATCCTTTTAATACAATTTCTCATTTCTAAATCTTAAAGAACAATTTGTATCTTTGTGACCAAAGTTAGAACATTGTAGAAACAATACATAGAAAACTCCTTTGTACCTAGAAAAATGGTTTTCTTGAGAAAATCGATTTCTTCCATGTCGATGATGTCTTTCAATAGGGGACACACTATTTATTTGCACCCCACAGACACTTGGCACCTTTTCCCACTGCTCAAGGCCGATTGTCTCTCTTGAGCCACAGTTTAGGTTGTTATTAAGCCAGCTACTTTTGATAAACTTGATGTGTTCTTCATTTTCTGGCTTCCCACTACTTGATCCCTCATAACCCAAACTAGTTTTCACTTGACCCTTTCTTTGTTGATTCAATTTGGTGGCTAACTCTTCCGAGGTTTTGGATACTGATTAAGGTTCGACTATACAAGGCTTTGAAACTTCTCCATCTCTTCCTGGGGTTTTCACTACTCTTGTTCTAATGATTCACATAATGCCTTCTTTCTCTCGAGCATAGTTGTCGCTTGCACGTCTTCTATTTTCTTTAGCCTCTACCCTCTGGCACAAGGTAATTATCAAGTATCTTTAATGTCTTTCTCTAACCCGACAACAATTTCGCTTGGATTCTAGTTCCGCTAATCTTCCAGTAATCGACTGCCTTCCATGTCAACCACAACTTCTCTTCATTAACAATATCACCCTGTTGTTCTTATCATAATCCTTCACATAAGTATGAAGTCATTTAGTTTATCTTCAATAGAGATATTTTCTTCATCATCCTGAAGGATCATCATCATTGTTTGCGCTTTTATAGACTTTTCTTCTTAAAGAGTTTCTCCTCATCATCATATGTTTGATCCTTTCCTTTTGTGAGGGACATTTATTTGCAAAATGACCTATCCTACCACAAATTGAAACATTTGAAAGGCGCTTATCTTTGTATTTTCCTATCCCTTCTTCTCGGCTTCAAAAAATTTCTTCAATTTCATCGAGCTCATAATCCTCATTCTTGTTTGTTTTAAATGATGCTTCTATGGAGGTGGGTTTTATCTTTAAATATTCTCATTTCATATGCAAATAATGTTCTAGAAGTTGATCAAACTCATACTTTTAGATCATTAAGTTCTTCTATATGTTCAACCCAAAGGTCTCAACTACAGAAGAACTTAATGATATAAAAAAAATCTGAACTAAAGAAGGTTCCTCAATTGTTTCACCAAGTGCCTTCTTTGAATTTACCATTTCTTCTACTCAAAAAGTATTTCCAATTGTTTCATCTTCCTTCATCTCAGCTATTCAAACTATATTCTATAGGTTTGAAGCTTGGGATCCTTTAATTACCTTCATAACTGTTGAGGAGTTTGTCCCACATTTCTTTAAGTGCCTCCTTAGGGTGCATAACTTTTACGAATTTTGCTTCTGCAAGCCCACTCAAGATAGCATTCATAGCCTTAGCATTGAAGCTAAATTCTAGCTTATCATCCTTATTAGCTAGTGCAACTACCTTTACATAACTAGTGTCTACCACATCACAAACATCTGCACCTAAAGCCATTATGTAGGTTCTCATTCTAACTTTCCAGAAGGCAAAGTTTGTTCCATTGAACAGAGGGGCCTTATTGGTTGAATTTCCTTCATGATTTAACATGTTTAAGCTCTAGGATCTGCCCTTAGATAAAATGGGTTGGCTCTGATACCAATTGTTGGACAACTGAGAGGGGGGATGAATCAGTTGTTACAGTGCTTAAATAATTATGCTTCTTTTAAATTCTTTACAAGGAACTCAATGATAATCAAAATAATGCAGGGAAATAAGCAATGGCACATTCAACATTAGTCACATATATGAGATACACAGAGACAAATATTTCTCGAGGAAACCCATAACGGGTAAAAGCCTCTTATTCTTTATATGATAAGTATTATTTACATTCTTTACATTATCATACATATGAGCACCAACTCATTGTGAGGCCACAACCTCTATTTTTGCAAGCAACAATTTGTTGAGAGAACCAACTCTCTGTTTTCTCTAGCACCCACTAGAAGGAAGCACCAACTCCCTAGTTTCTATAGCACCAACTAGAAGGAAGCACCAACTCCCTGGTTTCTCTAGCACCAACTAGAAGGAAGCATCAACTCCCTGGTTTCTCTAGCACCAACTAGAAGGAAGCTACAACTCCCTGTATTCAAGCACCCACTTGAACCTATGAGGACACCAGTCCTCCCTAACACCTCCCTACCACCCTGATTTATGAATATGTGTTACTGAAACTTATTACAGTGGTATAATGTGCAACAACAGCTTACCAGTCTCATCACTGTTCTGCAAGATTTCGCTTCTCTCTCTGCCTCACTGTCTTCCTGCACGCATCCCTTGCACTTTCTATTCTTCACCTATCGTGCTCTGTGTGCACTTCCCATTTAATGCACCCTTTGTCTTGTTTCCATTTCCGCTGCTGCTCTCCACTTCTTCCCTCACCTCCATCTTTTGCATCCCTTCATGCAATAGTTCTCCTTTTTCTACATGTCGATTTCTCTGCCTTTTGATCATCGCAACTCTTCAGCTTCACTGTTTGTTAAGCCCATCTATCCATCATCACTGGGTGTCATGATAAAATTACTTCACATCACAGATAGTTGATATTCTTCATGTTCTGTTGCAGTCAACCTCAACCTCTCTGTCGTAGTTAACGACTCCAACGCTCTTCTAGCTGTCAATAGCCTCCACGAACAGTCTTTTCTCCTACTGGTAGATTCCTTGTGACCCTTCAGTTCCTCTAGAAATCACACAGAAGTCTCTTCGAGTCCTCTAGCAGAAACCATCAGTGGTTTCTAGTAGTTGCACTAAGAAGTGCTACAGTAGCCCTCCGATCTTCTTCAATTTCATCTGCACCGTTGGATTAACTTCTCTAAATCTTGCATTCATTTCGGTATTCCTCTCTTCAACATTTCGGGATCACCGTGGTGGAGGATTTTAGTACTCTCCATTTCCCGACCCCGAAACTTCGAAAAGGAGCTTGTCTTCACTAACTCCTTCCCCCATCTTCCGTCGATGTGACCAAGGACTGTGACCTCAACCTTAGTTGAAACTGCATTTCGTAATTTCGCGTTTCGACATTTCATCATTTCGGCACTCTTGATGGTGAAGTGTTTCGACACTTCAACTTCTAGTATCCAGAACTCCGAAATGGAGTCAGATCAACGGTCTGGTACTCCAGCATTTTTCATTTCGGTATTCCTGTGGTGAAAGACCTTGACATCTCCAACTCCCGGTATCCGAAACTCCGGTATGTAGTCTGTGACATTTTGTGACTTCGGGTTTCGCAATTTCAGGACTCCTGTGATGAAGAGTTTTCACTCTTGAATCCTCCTACTCCCGGTATCTGAAACTTTGGTATGGAGTCTTTATCATTTCACAACTTCGGGTTTCGCGACTTTGAGACTCTTCATGATGAGAGTCTTTGTCATTTCCATCTCCCAGTATTCGAAATCTTGGTATCCAATACTTCGAAATGGAGTCGAATCAACGGTCCACGATCTCCTTGAACCAACAACTCATATCATTTCATCATTTCACATTTCACGATTTTGGGACTCCTATTGATGAGAGTCTCTGACATTTCCATCTCCCAGTAACCGAAATCCCGATATTCAATACTTCAAGTAGTGCGTCTGTTTCAGGTTTTTTGAAATTTCACATTTTCGCACTTCAGGACTCTTGATGACGAGAGTCTGTGACCTCTCTATCTCCCAGTATCCGAAACTTTAGTAGCCGAAACTTCGAGCGATGCGCCTATTTCGCGATTTCAAGGTTTCACATTTCACAACTTTGGGACCCCTGTGTTGGAGAGTCTCAGCTCTTGACTTCTCCATCTCCCAGTAACCGAAACTCCAAAATGGAGTCTTCGTTGAGGTGCATGTTTTGTATTTTTCAGGGTTTCACATGTCACCTTGCTCATTAAAGAGTGTGCAGGTTTTCCTCGATCCAACACCGGTCGGACCTCTGGCTCAGATCTAACGCACATTGGGAAATATCAATGAGATCCATCGTTGCATACTCTAATCTTGTTGAGGTTTCTCTGCATTGTCTTCCCAAAATAATTCTAGAGCCCGCCTGGCACATCTTTCCTGTACTCAAGCCATCATCGCTGTTGCACTTGCCATCAATGACAAGCATACATTGCCCGTAAAACATGCCAACAATCTCCCCCTTTGGCATTGATGGCAACCCTGAGCATATTCGCTAATCCGTTTGGACCTCCAACTGTAGCATCCGACCCAGACCACTCCTTTTCTCCCCCTTTGACATCAATGTCAAAGAAAAGATGCTCCCCCTGAGCTGTTGCAACAATTTTTAGGAGGCATTAGATATTCAAACAATACAAAACTCCCCCTAACAAGATGGACTCTCTTAGGTGTGAGATGGAATGACACCCAGCTTCTATCGGAGATATTCAAAAGGTGTCTTAGTTGGGGGTTTAGTAAATATGTCTGCAATTTTTTTTGTGGTTGGAATGTACTAGACCTGAACAACCTGATTAGTGATCTGCTCTCTCAGAAAATGGTATTTTATGGGAATATGCTTGGTCTTGGAGTGGAATATAGGAATCTTAGACACACTGATGGCACTAGTGTTATCACAATGAATTGGGATCGGTGCAACGCATTTTACCTCCAAGTTTTCAAGTGTCTGAATCATCCATAATACCTGAGTGCAACAGATAGAAGTAGCAATATACTCTACCCTTGTGGTTGATAAAGAAATGGAACCTTGATTTTTACTAAGCCATGCTACTAATGAGTCACCCAGGAAGAATGCTCCTCCACTGGTGATTTTTGTCTCATCAACACAGTTTTCCCAATCTGCATCTGAATAAGCAGTTAATTGAAAATTTTGATTTCTAGGATACCACAGACCATAAGTCATTGTTTCTTTCAAATACCTGAATATTCTTTTGACAGCTTGCAAATGAATTTGTTTAGGTGCAGACTGAAATCTTCCTACCATTCCTACAACATTCATTATGTCTGGGTGAGATGCTGTGATGTACAACAGGCTGCCTATAATTGATCTATATGAAATTTGATCAACATCAGGTGAGTCATCATCCTTTCTTAATTTGCATCCAGTAACCATAGGTGTACCCACAGGTTTGGAGTCTTCCATTTGAAATCCTTTCAACATTTCTCTTAGATATTTTTCTTGAGAAATGAACATCCCTTCAGACCTTTGAGTAATTTGCATACCAAGAAAAAATGACAGTTCTCCTATCATAGACATTTCAAGTTTAGACTCCATGGCATAAGAAAACCATTGTACCAATGAATCCTTATTACATCCAAAGATGATGCCATCTACATAGACCAATACGATGAGAAAATTATTATCCTCTATTTTAATATACAGATTGTTGTCAGTTGTTCCTCTCTTGAACCCTTTGTCTTTGAGATATGCATCCAGTTTGTGATACCAGGCTCGAGGGGATTTTTTTAACCCATATAAATATTTCTTCAGCTTGCATACTAAGTAAAGGTCATCAGATAGTTTGAAACCCTCTGGTTGTTCCATATAGACTTCTTCACTTAAATCTCCGTTTAGAAAAGCTGACTTGACATCCATTTGATAGACTTTAAAACTTTTGTGACAAGCATAGGCAAGAAACATTCTGATAGCTTCTAATCTTGCAATGGGCGCAAATGTTTCATCATAATCCAACCCTTCTATCTGAGCATATCCTTTATAGACTAGCCTTGCTTTGTTCCTGACAACTTGTCCTTCCTCATTCAATTTATTCTTAAAGATCCATTTGGAGCCAATGACATTTTTACCTTTAGG
>SNQJ01S0159208.1:0-21892 GCA_010110895.2 Picea sitchensis | reverse complement strand
TTTTGGAATTCGAAATAACAATTTTTGTCTCATATATATTTGATTTTTCATAATATGATTTCTCATAATTGATGGTAAAAACGTGGCAAAGTTAACTAGTAATAAAATGTTCAAAATGATGTGACAAATTGACAAAAGTGACAATGTTAGCGATAAAATAAAATGCTCAAAATGATGTTACAAAAAAACAAATCTTTAAAATGGAAGAGATGATAAACTCTTCTTTAATTTTATCATGTAGTCATTAAAAAAATGTTAGAGCTATAAGAGATATTCACCTAAATGTTCATATACCCTTGAACCTAATGCAATATTACTAAAATAAAATAAAAAAACATACTAGATTGAAAAAAGTAAGGGAGGCTAACAAGCCAAAGGAAACCCTGAAAGAGCCACTCGTTATAGTCTCTCAGTCCCCGCCAGCCCCAGAAAATCCGAATCCGGTCAATGAAACCCCGCCAGCAGATGAACCCATGAAGTCGGATGAGGAGCACAATCCTTTAGACTCCGAAACGGGCGCATATACAGATGAGGGGGCCACAGAGACCAACAGTTCTGTTGGAACCCCTGAGAAGGTCCCTAGAGGAAGGAAACCAGAGAGGAAAAAAAGGGAAGAGAAATCTTACAGGGACGTAACTGCAGGATTTCAGCACACCATTCCGGCTATGATAGAAACCAGATCTTCAAAAAAAGGCAAGGCTTCGAAAGGAGCCACCCCCCCCTCCGGTTCTTAATGCTTTTCGTCTCCTGGAATTACAGAGGGTTGGGAAGTAAATTAAAAGAAGAAGCTGTCAAAGATCTAGTCAGAATGACTTCCCCGGATGTACTTCTGATCCAGGAGACGAAGATGGAGGAGCCTGAGACCTTCCAGGCTAGTAAAAATTTCTGGAAAAAAGGAGCAGGTAGAGCCGCTAGCGCCAGGGGAGATTTAGGAGGTCTAGCCACCTTATGGAACTCCTCAACGCTAGACCTGATCGAAGAACACAAAACCATCCATTGGTTGTTCACGAAGTTGCTGCACCGCGAATCGAGACATCAGGTTAGCCTCTTTAACATTTATGCACCGGTTCTTTTACGGGAAAAAAAAGATTGCTGGGAATCTTTGAATAATTTCCTTGTGACTAACCATCATGAGAATCTCATTCTTGTCGGAGATCTGAATGTCACCCTAGCCCTCTCTGAAAAAAAAGGAGGAACACCCGTAACAGACCCTGCACGGGAGTGGGTTGAAGACATTATGCTGGATTGGGATCTGGAGGATATCAAACCCAACAAAGGAAAGTTCACCTGTAACAACAAAAGAGTGGGGCCGGGGCACATTGTAGCCCGCTTAGACCGCTTCCTGGTTCACTCTTCCTTTTTAACCCTTGGAATTCTCGCCTCTTCTAAAATCCTGCAAGCATGCACCTCGGATCACAAGCCCATTTCCCTTTCCCTGATCCCTGGAGAAAACCTGGGACCGATCCCCTTTCGCTTCATCCCTCTATGGGTCTCCTCGGAAGGCTTCCTCGAGCTGGTTTCAGAGTCCTGGAAGAAGAGTGTTTCGGGATCACCTTTCTTCATTTGGGAAGAGAAACTGAAAAGGCTCAAAGTGGATCTCAAAAACTGGGCAAAGAAACTGCCCTCCCCTTTGCAGGAAAGGAAAAAAGCCCAAAGGGCCCTGAAGATCCACCAACGTCATTTGGAGTCTTCCCCGATCACTCCAGCGATGCTGAATGACGAGTTGGAGATGCAAAAGAAGCTTCACAAAGCTCTTAGAAGAGAGGAAGAGTCCTGGAGAGTAAAGTTGAGAAGTCTCTGGCTCCAAGTAGGAGACAAAAATACTTCTTTCTTCCACAAGCAGGCAGAATCCTGGAAAAATCAGAACTCTATCAGAGAGATCCAATATCAGGGGCAAACCTTCAAAAAATTTGAGGAGATCAAACTTGCAACCTACTCCTTCTATAAAAATCTGTTCACTGAAGAGATGGAGGCCCCTGCTAGACCAGATCTCTATCCTCTCACGGTGGTCCCCAAGCTGATAAATGAAGATGACAACCGTTGGTTGACAACCCCTATCACGATAGAGGAGATCAACAAAGCAATCCAAGCTATGAACCCGGATAAAGCCCTCGGGCCTGATGGTTTCACGACCAGGTTCTATATAACCTGCTGGGATATCATCCAAAAAGATCTAGTCATAATGGTGAGGAAATCGCAGAAATGTAGCAAAATTGGAGGGAGCACCAACTCCTCCTTTCTAGATTTAATCCCCAAAGAGAAATATGCCCAAAGCTTCTCAAGATTCTGTCCTATTTCGCTTTGTAATACAAGGTACAAAATCATCACCAAAGTAATAACAAACAGAATAAAAAAAGTCCTCCCCAGGATCATCCCGGAGAACCAGGGGGGCTTCATCCAGGGGAGACAAATCCAGGACAATATTATCCTTGTGCAAGAGGCTATCCACTCAAGCTGTCAAAGGAAGGAGAAAGGAATGTTAGTTAAACTGGATCTGGCAAATGCCTTTGACAGAGTCCGGTTGAATTTCCTCTTTGTTGTGATGCTTAAGATGGGATTCCACCCTCATTTGGTTCGCTGGATTAGGGCCTGTATAGCGGGGCCTTGGACCGCCCCCCTGGTCAATGGTAGACCGACCGATTTTTTCCAAGCCTCAAGGGGACTTAGACAGGGCTGCCCCTTGTCCCCCCTACTCTATGCCATTCAAGCATCTGTGCTAAGTTTCCAACTGAATAAGAGCATGCAACAATGCACCTTAATTGGCCTCTCAATTTCTCCTAGAGTTGAGAGAATTAATCATGCTCAATTTGCCGATGATACGCTCCTTCTGGGCCAAGACAACCTGTCCACAGCAAGAGCTCTCAAGAAAGAATTGGATGACTACACTGAAATTTCAGGCAGCGAAATAAGTTTGAGAAAGAGTAAAATTTATGTATGGAACTGCCCTCCTATAGAAATGATTGGTATCTCCAGGGTGCTGGAAATGGAAGGAACTTCAACGTGGGAGTACATTAAATATTTAGGAATCCCACTAGTCAAAGCAGCCCCCAGAAGTAACCTGTGGCTGCCTCTGTTGGACAAGATGAAAGCCATGATCTTAGCCTAGGGAACAACCTGGCTGAACAAAGCAGGGAAATTAATCCTCATAAATTCTGTTCTCACCTCTCTTCCTGTCTACCAGGCCTCCATTCTCCTTGCTCCGAGAGGATTTGTGAGAGACCTAGACAACATCTTGAGAAAATTTCTTTGGGAAGGGGGAAAGAATGAGGGGAAAAAAATGCACCTAGTCAGCTGGGATAAGGTAAAAGTCCCCAGGATGGAAGGTGGGCTGCAGGTAAGAGATGTGGCCACTCAGAATCTGGCCATGGGAGGTAAGATACTCTGGAAGATGATAAGAGGTAAAACCAGTTGGAGCTCCAAAGCTCTAAGGCTTAAATATTTCTGTGGTCACAAAGAAAGGTTCCTTGAGCGCCCCACCTTGACTAGAAAAGGCTCTCCCATCCTTTCTCTCTGCCTTAAGGCTCTTGATTTGATTACCTCAAAGCTTTTTTGGATACCGGGGAATGGCAGAAAAATCAAGTTTTGGGAAGACTCTATTTTAGGACAGACCCCTTTAAGCTTTCTGGAAGGGATGGAAAACATCAAGAATTGGCTCCATTCCAATAGCAAAGTCACCCTGTGGGACCTGTCAGCTTGGAACCAGGGCGACTCTTGGCTTAAGTGGGATTTGGGGGACTTTCCGCAGCACTTAGAAACTGAATCTCGAACCCTCCTGGATTCCCTTCAAGGGTGTTCCCCCTCCTCGGCCAGGATGAAGGACAAAAGAGGCTGGGGGTCTTCGTCTGGCAGTTACTCAGCTGCAGCTGGTTATGCAGCCCTGCAAGCTATCCCTTGGGTAGCCCCTGATCCTTCGGTGTGGAGAAATCTCTGGCTGCATCCCTCCCTTCCCAAAATAGATCTCTTCTGCTGGTCCCTTCTGCACAACAATATCCTCTCTTGGGAAATCCTCTCAAAAAGAGGCTGGAAAGGGCCCTCTCGTTGCCCTCTCTGTGCTAGTCATGCTGAAACCTCTGTCCACCTCTTTCTCCTCTGCCCCTTTGCTTGGGAACTTTGGCTCCTCAGTCTTGGCCAGTTGAATGTGCCCCTCCCTTCTTCAGTCACCGCTCTGTTTACCTCCTGGGTCGATTTGGCTCCCTTCTCTTTTTCCAAATTGAATCTTCTAAAGCATTGCTGGATCTGGGTGCCGAAAGTAATCTGCTGGAAACTGTGGCTGGAGTGAAACAACATGATCTTCAGGGATATAGCAGGGACGCCGGCCCAAACTGCACTCAAAGTGAAAGTGCTTTTGTGAGATCTAGTAGCCTCAAATACTACTATCACCAACGAAGTAACCCCGAACAAAGTTGAGTATGCCTGGTTCCATGAGCTTGATCCCTCCCTCCTGGCCAGAACTAAGCAAATTTCCAAACATTATTCCCCTTGGGAAATTAGGCTGGAGGAATAAGAGTTTTTAAAGTGGAGATCCTCTTTGGAGAAGCATATCCTGCAGGTGGATGGTGCTTCGAAAGGGAATCCTGGGCCCCCTGGAAGTGGAGGTGTCCTACTTGACATCTCAGGGAAAATTGTGCTCAACTTTTCCTGGGGGCTGGGTCTGAACACCAACAATACAGCTGAAATTCTAGCAATCTGGCAGGGGCTTGCTCAGGCCAGAAGGTTATCAATTATGAATTTGGTTGTCATAGGGGACTCTAGAATCTTTATCCACGCTTTCAATCAGAGGAAGACTCCCAAAAACGTGGGCTTGGATCACTATTATAGGAAGGTTCTAGTCCAGATGAAGGATTTCGAAGAGGTGAAGTTCTTCCACGTCCTCAGGAATCTTAATCAGCTGGCAGACCACGAAGCGAACAGAGGCACCTCTCTGGGCAAGGGAGTCATCAACGCAAATGGAGTTGAAAATCATGAACCAATCCCTTAGAGTCCGGGGAGAAGGAACCGCCCGGAGTGCTCTTGTTAGAAAATGCAGATGTCTGAATTTTGCCAGGAAGGAATCCAAAGTGCAGGCGCGAAGGAATGTTTGCTGAAACAGTGCTGTGTCACATGCTGAAACACAGTGCTGTAACTTATGCTGAAACACAGTGCTGGAACAGATGCTGAAACACAGTGCTGGAACAGATGCTGAAACACATATGCTGAAACAATGCTGTATCATACGCTGAAACATAGTGCTATGACTTATGCTGAAACACAGTGCTGAAACAGATGCTGAAACACAGTGCTGGAACAGATGCTGAAACATAGTGCTGGAACTTATGCTGAAACAGTGCTGGAACATATGCTGAAACACAGTGTTGTAACAGCTGAAACACAGTGCTGCAATAGATGCTGAAACACAGTGCTGGAACAGATGCTGAAACACAGCGCTGGAACTTATGCTGAAACAGTGCTGGAACTTATGCTGAAACAATGCTGCACCATATGCTGAAACACCGCTGTAACAATTGCCGAAACATATGGTGCTGAACCAGTGACTTGAGATTCGACAATTAAATTTAATCCAGCTCTCTTAGAAGACGTACAGGAACTAGTTAAGTTCACAAGTCTACAACGTTAGAAGTAGATTGGTTCAGAAAGACAGGCCCGTAGAAATGCGAGGCCATTTTCCACTCTGTTCTGTGGCTAGTCCACCCCATTAATATATTCTATAACCGTTTCTGTAAAAAAATAGAAAAAAGTAAGGGTCAATCGAAATAGTGTTTAACAATTTTTCATTCTTTATATCACTATAACACTATCTTACTACTTCAAGTCAATATACTTGGAATAGAATTCACCAAATAGTTTGAGTGTTATACTTCACCATTAATAATTGATTCAAGTCAATATACTTGGCAAAAAAATAAATCCTTAAAATGGAAGAGATGATTTAAACTCTTCTTTAATTTTATCATGTAGTCATTAAAAAAATGTTAAAGCTATAAAAGATATTCAACTAAAGGTTCATATACACTTGAACCTAATGAAATATTACTAAAATAAAATAGAAAAACATACTAATTGAAAAAAGTAAGGGTCAATCGAAATAGTGTTTAACAATTTTTCATTCTTTATATCACTATACCACTATTTTACTACTTCAAGTTAATATACTTGGATTAGAATTCACCAAATAGTTTCAGTGTTATACTTCTTCAATATTAATAATTGCTTCAAGTCAATATACTTGGAATATAATTCACCAAATAGTTTGAGTGTTAAACCTCTCCAACATTAATAATTGGTTTTACTACATGACATTAAATTTGTGTATAAACTTTTATTTTACTCTACATGAAATTAAATTTCTGTATAAATTAATATGGTAAATATAAACTTCATGTTTTTTTTTAAAAGTAATATTATAAATATAAAATTTGTGTTTTCACTTTGGACATCATGGTGAAAACTAAAGAAGAAGGTTATATATCTCCATACACCTTAATTATTATTTTTTAATTAGATGTAGAGGTTAAATTTGATATTGAATCCTTCGTATGTATTAGAAGAGGAACTACATTAATGGTTCTATCAATGTAATTAGGTATCATAAAGATACATCATGTTAATGCACATAATTGAGAAAGGGTTAGTTCCATTTAGAAGTTAGAAGTGGGTATCTTGGTGATCCATCACTAGAATTTGCTAGAATCTCGCAAATCCAACCATGCGTAAGATGTGAAGGAACTTCTCTTTAAATAAAGAGTTTTTAGATCAACCTTTTACAATATATGGGAATGGGTTCAAACATTCTAAAGCAAGTAAACCCCATCGACGGGGACGGCTCCATAATACATATATGGGAATGAGTTCAAACATTCTAAAGCAAGTAAACCCCATCGAATGAACTTCATTAAAATATATTTTACTTGTCTTAACATGTGAGCCATTTCCAATCACAATATGAAATGAGAATTTGATATCATATTTAGCTGCCCTAATATTATGCTTTCTTTAAAAAATATTAGTCTCATCCAAATGTTAGAATGGAGCATGCTTAGAAGGATATATGATGATGGGTCTATTAGTCGGATCAAGTACTTAAATATGTCTCGTAAATATGCCTAGTAGTGAGCATGCCTAAGTTAGGATTAGTTTCATTCCTTGCGCCTAAGGATACCTCACTTCTTGACTTGAAAAAAGACATTGTATTATATAAAATGCATGTCCCCTAAAATATTAAGTTCTCCTCTATCCTATATTAAAGTTAGGGTGCACCCCAAGAGATTCTTGGTTCTTTCACTCAAGTATACAAATTTAGGTTATAACATACCCGGGCATAAATTTCCAAGTGATTCCCTCATTCATATCCTAATTAGAGTGGAATTCCCCAATAACATACTTTTGGGTATTAATGGGGGTGTCATAATTTGTAAGTACTTCTCTTACTCTTATTCAAGTAGGGTGCACCACAAGTGGTTCCCTTGTTATTATATTAATTCTTGTTTAAATCCCAAGAACATAATTTTAGCACTAACTAAGATGCAAATTCATTAAGTTGTTGTCTCACTCCTATATATGTAAATTAAGGTGTGCCCCAAGCATGTCTTTTACTTCTATACTAATTAGGGTGAAATTCCCTAATGACATACTTTTGGGTATCGATAGGGGTATAGGTTACCAAATGGTTCTTTCACTTCCATACAAATTAGTAGTTCTCTAAATCCTATACTAATTAGGTTGTAAGTATTAACAATATACTTTTAGGTACTAATTGGGGTGCAGTTCCCAAGTGAGTTTTTTATACATATAATATTATAAATATCATAATTGAAAATATGTTTGAAGATAGTCAAAACTTGAGTCATCAAAATTTGGAATGTACTTTCAATGAAAAATTAAAAATTCTGGAATGTACACATGTGCCAAGTTTGTTTAAGAACAACGTAATGGTATTCCATCTTCAATTATTCGTTCATGATCGACTTTGGACATTTTCCATTTTCTAATTTTTTATTTATTTTTTATTGAACTTCTATTAACTTTATGTGTGTTGCACATACCAAATGACTATATTGACAACTCGTGACATCTGACTGCTAGTCTTGAAAGTGAACATGAGTATCGGTTTGATGGGTTTCTTGAAAAAAATATCCTTTCAATACAATGGATCCTCTTTCATATATAAAACCGTTATCATCAAAATCTTCTAATAGCCTCATCTTTTGTTCCGTGCATCGCATCAAATAATATTTGACGTTTTCAGTGTTGTCTACAGGTGCAACCATGGAAAAAACATTTCCTACAAATAATTGGATATATTGGACAAAAAATAATTCATGTTAGATTATCACACAAGTATGTACCTACAAGTTATTTGAAAAAAATTAAACATCAAAATTTTACCTTCTCTAACAAGATCAAAAACTCTATCGCCATCAACTGACACTATAGTTTCATTTGATTCCATTTCCTCTGAGCTTACAAGTGGCATTTTCCATTTTACATTAAGTTCAGTATGTCTCCAAGCTTTAACATATCCTTCATTTTTGTTCTCACAAATATCTATGGATTCTGTGTCCTCTATGCAAACTGAACAAAAACAAGATTCATTTCGTCTATCAAATGCAAACCCATTTTGAAAACATTTTTTTTTAACTGAATGTATTTTTCTTATCCCAGGTATTGTACCGACGTTATATGGGATTGGTATATTTACATCTTGGATTCCAACATACCAAAAAAACCTACACAAGACAAGAACTTGTTAACTTGAAATCTCTCAAGAAAATGATTGAATATTGAATATAAATTTGAACACGTTCAAATTTATATATCTTATGCACATACATGTAACATTTATATATAGACACACCTGCGCACATCCCTTGACGGATTATATTCATGGCTTAGTGCCATGTTGCACCATTCAACAACTTTTTTAGCGGATTCAAATCGATCGGCATGAGGGTTCAGTTGATACCTTTGAAGTGCTCGTTTTATACATGCCCCTGCACCGTCGTGCTCTCCTTTTCCATGACCAGTCTCAAAAAAATTCCAACAATGTGTAATGTTTAATTTTTTATGAAGACGACATAACCAATAGAATGATCGTACAGATTTGAACTGACCCACACACCCATCGGACCATATCCAATGTTGATCGAATCTGATTTCACGTTCTTTCAATGAATCATAAAATTTATCAAAACAATGTTGTACATAATGTGTGTCGTGTGCTCGATCATCACTTATATAAAAGTGATATTCTTTAATAACATGTCGATTGTCGTTGGTGCTTTCTATGTTTGGAAGACTCTGTTGAGCATGTCTATATAGAACGTGGACAAATATCGTGACTTGATGAAAATGATAGTATTCGCTCTGTATTTCTTTTTGTGTAGCGAATGTGTAATTCTCTACAAAATCAACTACATACAAAATTGTCCCGGGTGGAAACACTTCACGAGATTGTTTGAATTGTAGATCTTGCCATCGAGCTCTATGTGAATGCTTGGTGTATTTATATATTTCTTCCTCAAACTTCTTCAAAAATTCTATCACGCTGATATTATCTACCTTCAAATCAATCCTTTTGGAAATAACATTTGAAGAATGTGGAGGCATGCTGCTCATATATTCATATCTCTTCCAATTGACTCTTATATTAGAAAATGATTGATCATTCATATCAATATGATACTTTGAATGAAACAAACTTAGATTTCCACAACGATCACATTTCTTTCCACCAACACATTTTTTTTTGTAAAATAAATCATCATCTTCTCTTTCACATAGAATTTCATATATAAAAACACAGAATGTGGAAGGAGGTGAAACTGGCCATAAAGTTTTACCAAAACCCCAAAAAGTGTCGTAATACAACTCAAACTCCACATGATAATGACAACAACACGTGTCACGGACAATGATGGGTCTAACAAACCATGGTTTTTGTTGCACAAATGTATTGATGGAAATTTTAACTTCTTTGTGCTCTTCTTTGAACTTATTAAACAACTCTATTTGTGTCATTGACAATATATGTTTTGGATGTTCTTCATATTGATTTCGTGTTATTCTTCGTCGCAACACATCCCTTGTATGTGGTGAAACATGAGATTCTTCCAACCAACAATTACATGCCAATTCTTTAACATTTTCAGCAAGTCTATCTTTGTAAGGCTGTCTAGAAATCACTGTCCAACAAGCCAATTCATCATTTACATCTATTTGAAAACAAAATTTTCTATGTTTGTGGAAAGTTTTTCTTGATGTTCCCATCTTTTTTTCCATGTGTCATGTCAAACGATATTTTATATTGCTAGATGAAACAACTGTTGTTTGTATCGCTCTACATGCAACACGAACATCTTCTTTTCAAGATTTTCCAAAAGCTTTTAATACACTAGTTATATTGTTAAAGACATTTCGTGTCACCTTTGTACCCTTTGTTGACTTTTGAATACCCAATAATGGTGTAGCTTCTTTTAACTTTCTTGACTTCATTAGACAAAGTGAAAGTTGAGCTTGTACTGTTACTGATTCATCTTTGAAAAAAGTATTATACATATTCTTAGTTCGATATCTTATATAATGCATAGCTTTTTTCTTCCCAAATTTGTCAGTATCAACATTTTCTAATATTTCATCATCAATGTTGATAGATTCTCCTGCATATTTCAATTTAAAGTTTATATTAAAAAACATAACGGTTACATAAATTCACTAAATTATTTATATTTGAGTGTTCATCTTGTATTATCTAAATTTATTTACATACCTATAGGTGATTCGTCTTCTGCTTCAATTTCGGTTTCAACGTCTTATGCTTCAATTTCGGTTTCAACGTCTTCTTCGACATTATGAGACAAATCTATTTATGTAAATTTTGAAAAACATCAATTTGTAATTACAATCAATTATATTAAATTTACGATATTTTAAAAATTTGAATTCTATACTTTGAATTCCGTACTTTCTGAATACAGTCCCAATGTGTGTCGTGTGCTCGATCATCATATGTGCATGCATACCTGGTTGAACTTCTTCTTGTCGACAATCTCTATTGACATTATCATCGTTTGTTTCTTGAATATTTGCACGTTCTTGTTTCTTTCTCCGATAAAGCTCTTTCCTTTGTTCGATTTGGCGAGTATCATCTCGAGTGCGATCATATTTTCTCTTGCGCAAACTTTTGTTTCCCATGACTTTTATAGTTATCTGTAAAAGATATGTTCAACAAAGACTTCATGTAACAACCAAATATTTCTAAACATCATTAAGTTTCATAAGCAATTTATTTCGTAATCTGAGACAATAACTTCATAGCATAATATTGATTTTCATAACAACAACTTCAGTAACTTAGATTTATCATTGAATAATGAATTCATAGCAGAATGAAATAAATACATAACTTATCAAATACCTGGTTCTAATGCTAATCTCTGTTGCCTTGCTGCCTAGCTGTTGCCTTCCTGCTACCTGATACACAAATCAACCAACCACAAACAAAGAATAATTGCCCAAACCTACTGTCCTCCCTGCCAACTAGGAAAACTACCTAGCTCTAGGATATCTATGGATATCCTGGCCCCCCGTGCCCAAAACCTCCAGCAACTCGGTGCCTCAACTGATCAAAAGCCACAGTCCGAATCTCTGTGGTCACAACAAATCCATTCGTCCTCCAGAATCCATCCTCCGTCCAATGTCGAATGCCCCTCACGTAAACCTCCCTTCCTCCCTTATCCCTCCTTCACCGACTCCTCCTTTACTCCCTTACCTGCCCTCGTACCCGTCCCTTATCCCTCCATTAATGTTTTATCTTCTTGGGACTAACAACTTATCCCTTCTTCCATACTCAACCATTTTATATCATATATCATTGATCTGTTAGATTTATTTCTCAGGTCATTAAATGTGATCTGTAGTTAAATTATTACTTAGTTAACCTCAATTATATTCCTTAATTAATTAATAACTCACTTTATTAAGATCATTAAATCATCTTTGTTTAATTAATAACTTGTTACCACAATTAATCCCCTAATTAGTTTTACTTTATAATCTTTATACATTTATCCAACTAGGGTCGTTACACTTCACCTTGAAAAAATGCTCAACGTTTATCTTTCAACATATAAATTGTTATTCCAATAAAAACTTGAACAAACATCAATTACTTTATTCAACAAAAACCAAAAATCTGATTTGAAACTTTGTTTAAGTGCTCTAGAAAACCACCATGTATCGATATCGATCCTCTGATTAAGCCTATGGAACAGAGGGAAGAAATAAAGAAAGAAAAGAATACGGCTGCAATCCGTAATAGAAATGCTTTGAAATTCCTATCCCCAAGCTTATATCTGTTTGTCCATCCCATGAATTGTGTTAAATGTGTTCGGCCGAAAGCCTATTTATACAATTTGGCGCGAAATGAAACGATACGACGTGTCTTTTCATTTTTCCGACCGACAGAATTCGCTCAACAGTATTTCGGCCAAAAGAATGGGTTTTCGGTCGAAAGCCTTGGAAACCATTCAATTTTGACGGTTGTCGTTAGATTTTTGTCTTTCAACCGAAATATTAGTTTTTCGGCTGAAAAAAAGAATTTGGGATTGAAAACTAAAACCAGAGAATTGCCCCAAGCTTAACTGAACTTCGGAGGTTGCAGACTCCTGCAAATATTGAGAATTTAGTTTCAAAAATGACACCAACATTTCCAAAATTGAATCTACTTTCAATTCTTATAATTTGTTTTCATTTTTAAGTGAAAATTAAGATAGATACAAGGTGTAGAAAAACATGTGTTTAAAATCTGCAACGTTTTTAGCTTGGTCAACTTCAAAAAATTCTAGAAATTATAATATTCATCCGTTAGATTCAAAATTATAGTCATAATACAATAGAGTCTCTGTAGATTGTTGCAGTATATTTTGTTTCTTAAAAACGTAAGTTTAATAATAGATAAATTGTTGTAGCAAAAAGTAACTCATTATCATTCCTTTCATGTTTAAGGAACATACTGTTAAACAATTGTCAAATTGACATATCAAATCGTGATAAAAAAAATTGAAAAATCGTCATTGGAAAGCTAACACAATTCTTCACAAGTTTTGTTTTTACTGTAAAGTGAAATTCTAAATAAAAAAAATACTTTTGTATGCCGGAAGTTGAAGAACTTGTGAAAATACAGTTTTTTTTCTGATAAAACAAGCAAAAGTGTAACCCATCTTCATGATTTCACCCTTATGTATGAGAAGCTATATCTTGTTTTCTTCCTTTCCAAAAGATTTGAAACAGGTGTGACTTGATTACAGATAATGAAAGAACAATGTTTTCTTTCTTGCTACTTTGATAATTATTCAGTATTTGATAAGGTTTCAAAAGTTTTGAACAAATTGATCTGGTTTTAAGAGATTTGGGCAAATATCAGAGTAATACAGTCATATTAGCTGACTTAGGTTTCAATAGATTTGGAGTGTGTTATAGTAAGATAGTCATATTATCAAGGCTATGTCACTTTGTATGTGTGTGTTGTTGGTGTTACACACATACAAAGGGTGATTGGTTACAGGAACAAAGATTGTTCACTCTCTGTAACTTGAAAACTATCTTTGATGGTCTTGTATTTAGGAGAGGGGAGGGTCCCTCCCAACCTTCATACAAATCTGTCATTTTGAAGACAAGGGAGCGCTAGAGTTATCACATCTAGCAGAGGGGAATTATCATTTTAATCGTTGTAGTTCTAAGACTTTAACAATCCCCAAATAAAATAAAATAAATTCCAACAGAAGTAATTAGCTACGAAATCCAGTACATGTCTAGTCATGCCCTAATTTGTCGATTCATTGGTGTTTGGCCAACATAATTTATTCTCAGGAACGGATATCTTCAACATGGTGAATTAGAGGTTTTATCGATCTGTACTTCCGTGCAAAGGGTTTATTCATTGTCGAAGTCAATGAATACAAAGACAACAAGGAGGATTTTTGAAGCTGACTCCTATTTCTTGCTTCAAAACTTTAGTATGCCTCTCCTCCCTCTCTCCTAACCGGTAAGCCTAATATGGTAAGCATATTCAAAATAGAAAACAGCTAAAAACACTTGATCTTAGTATCCATATTAACGATTGCTACACGTACACACTATCACATTAATAACATATTGTTCTGTTAAGAAAATTAGCTTAGTCTCAGGAGAGAATTGTTCCCAACAGAAAAACGATTTTTGCATTAAAAACAAAGATTAACGACTTAAACCCTGCTAGAGAAATTAAAGATCCATAAGTTTAAATCTACCATCGTTAGACTCACAGTCTTCATAACAAAAAAGGATCTTAATCACAACGTTTTAACTAGCAACAACTTGTTGTCAGTTAAGTCGCAGAAATTGCCTAATATTGCCACTTTTCATAGCCGGCCTAAAGTTACCATGGACAAATGGCTTACATATTCTCCAAAGAGATTTATTCCAAACAGACAAAGGATTTTGACGAGGAACAAGGAATTTACCGACTTAAAAACCTGCCCAATGAACAAAATAAAGATAAATTTAAGCCTAATGAACTCGTATCTCTTTCTCGCATCATAAAAATCAAAGCCCTAATGACAAAAACACACATTCATTTCTACTCTTCCAATTGCATGGTCCGATTTCTCAACCATTGTCGTTTCTTCCACTCTGTCCTGGTACCATCCTCCAACACACCCATCATCTTCTAATTGAAATTGTATAAAGTATTTGGCCTTTCACCTTCCCGTGTCCCAAAATACATCCCCTGAATCATCCTTGGCCTTTTCATGAATCCAGAAAATTTTTTCTCCACATTTAGAAATTCTCATATGCCTCATTTTGAGACGGACGTAGATATCATGTGTAAGTAGAAAGTAAAAAAAAATCATCGTCGGTTATATATGAAACAAGACGCACAGGAGCACTATAATTGCGTAGTAGAGAGGGAATTGGCCTTTCAGGAACATCAACAAAGACAAACTCTTCTTCCTCCTTTTCAATACCGAGGATTACTGTTGAAATAGAATGACCTTCACTAGTTAAGGACTGCAAAGATTCTCCATTATAGACTAATGTGAGAGGCATATCCTTTCCATTGGAATCCAGCAACCCAACAACCACAAGTATAAACATCGATTCTTTAACTGATTGACTTGGAGTAGAAGGAATTTCTTGCCTGATCTTAAGTGTATAAGTATTTCCCTCAGAGTTGTAGGATGATTTCACTTTTAGAATAGGGGTTCCAACTTGTGAATACCATAACAAGAAATTTGAAAAATTTGCATCATTGGCATCACGCATAGCGGCAAAGAAATCTTCACACGTTACTGCTTGTCCATCATGTCTTTGAAAATAAAGATCCATTCCCTTACGAAACCCTAATTTCCCTAACAAGGTCTTTTAGATCCTGACAACTTCTGCACCCTTCTCATACACCATTATGGTATAGAAATTGTCCATATTAATATACGAATGTGGGCGCACGGGGTGAGCCATGGGGCCAGCGTCCTGAGGAAATTGGTAATTACGAAGCTTCACCACATTTGCAATTCACTTAAGAACACGACTGCCCATGTCGGACGAGAATTTGTGATCTCTGAAAACTGTAAGTCCTTCCTTTAAACTTAATTGAAACCAATCATGACATGTTACCCTCTTACCAGTCCAGTTGTGGAAATACTCATGACCAATAACACCCAATATAGCAGCGTAGTCAGCATCTTTTGCAGTTGTGGAGAGGCCAAAACAAGTCTTGAATTAAATATATTAAGGTCATTGTCCTCGATCTCGCTTTCCAATCCGTTTCAGAAATCCAATCTCATTATTAAAAACCAACAGTGTGGCATTAACACCCACATCAGCGACATCCTTAGTCTTATAGTAAAACAAATAAGTGTTAAATGTAGTCGGTGTCTAAGCCACAAAAGTTATTCATGAGTGTTAAATGCAGTGGATCTGTGAACCACAATTAAAAAACATTTATTCGTGAGTCTTAAATGTAGTCAAATTATTGATAGATAGTCTACCTAATTGTCAGAGTTAATGTCATAGGAACCTAGTGAAAACCACCCTGTAGGTGGACTAGCAAGAAGTAGAGGCACACTTATGACTCACGCCATTGGATATTTTGAACGATAAGACTGATACCTCTGCGAGAGGATGAAGAAATGCCCATTAAATGCTTCATAAAATCTTCAAATTCAATATGCGTACTCCTTTTGCACATTGGAATGTGGATTACTTAACGTGCACGCTAACCCTTCATGAGCGTCTACATACCTTCCATTAACTCTCATCGATTGGGGAATTGTTATTCTTGCACCTGCTTTTTCTACATAATCAACCCGTACATGGATCCATGTTATAGATATAATGCAGGTGACATATCTTGTTCTTCGTTCTCTCTTTTTGGTATATCGCTTAGCAAGCAAGGAGTGTCATAGGCGGAGCTATAATTTTTGCAAGAAGGGAGTGCAACAATCTATAACAATAATTTCAGTAATTAACCAACCAAAAACATGGAAAATATATGTTCCATATGCCAAGATTTTAAGTGAAGGTGGAATTATTTTCATAAGATAATAAACCACTTACCAACTAATAAATTCCTATGAAGAAATAAGAGCGTAAATACAATAAGAGTTATACACTAAGAAAGTGGAGAATAATAGGAAATTAATGTATATAATAATAAATGCAATATATAAAAAGTTTAAAAAAAATGTTAAACAAAGAGAGTTATAAAAGAAAAATTGGAGAATAATATAGGTAAAATATATGATAAGAAATTAACAAAGAGAGTTTAATGAATGAAAGTAATGTTTTGATTAAAGTAAATAAATAAATAAATATTAGTGAAAATATCAATAATAATAATAATAATAATAATAAAAATGGTATTCAACCCAAGTCACTTTAAGAGTGGATTTTATGAAGAATTTTAATGCATTCAAAGCATTGTGAAAGTACATGACATTGTGAGAAAGACAACCTCTAAGCGTAGCATCATGTAACCCTTTGACGCTAGAGTATGGAATCTAAGTCGTAGAGTGTGCAATAGAGAACTCAAAGTCCACATTATAATTAAAGTCCAACTTGATATCTTTTAAGGTTAAGGGTTATCGTAAAATATTTTGTTGACGTGGGAAACATTGTGTGATGTATGATTTAGGGGCCTTTCCCCACTTTGTAAGTAAGTGGAAGGCCTTAAGAATAGTTTGTATTGATCATAAGGGAGAATTTAACCTTAGTAATGCTAAGAGTGAAGGACATATCATTGTTACGAGAGATTCATTCATGGTTTCATGAGGAAATCAATGAACTTTTAAGTCACCATAATATTTATGATTATGAGAAACAACTAATGATGTGATATGCTGTGTGTATGAGAAGATCTATGGATTTTCTGGTGATACTTATTCTCCATAGAGAGAAGGTCATGTAGAAATTTATCATTAGCTAGTAAAATATTACTTAGTTAATGGAGAATTTCGTATGGTGTGCCATTAAAAGTTTTCTAGCTTAGGGGCATAGCTTGTGCACTTGGGATGCTTCTATACTAAGTGTGAGTGGGAAAGTCTTGACCCTAGAGAGAGTGTAGTGCCAAGTCTACCATAATAGCAGTTATGGGTTGTCTTTAATCAATTATCTAGGTTAGTGTGGTGATATGGCATACTGTAAGTGGGCCTATTTCGTGAACCCAAAACTTGTGTTTAGAATGATAAATAAAATATGGTGACAATATGTTTATTTATATCATAATGTGTGATGGGCATATTGACAAGTTTCTACTGCCCAATGTGATGTTAAGTCAACTCACATTTAATTGTTGAATTTACTTGATCATACCAGAGTAGTCGAGTTCATGATATATTTTAAAGTGTTGCTAACATTAGTAAGATGAGTGATAAATACCTTAGGTAATATTGATTGAATAAGAAAAAGGAATGAAAGAATGCTTTGAGAAAAGGGGGTATCCCTTGGGATTAGGGCAACACTTTCGCCCATAAATTTATTTCATAGTAGAAATTTCAATGGAGTGTTATGGATTATTTTGCACAAGTCCCTTGTAAGAGGGGTGGGTTGTATAAATGGGAGCACACTCCTTCAAATGCATTATTCGGTCTAGCAATTATTTTTTTTCCTAGGAAGAAATTATGTTGAAAAAAAATAAAAAAATAATTCTAGTTGAGAAATAACGAACATTTTCTTCCCATTGTTAAACTTCTTCATAGTAAGGGGAGAATTTGAAAGTTCTAGGGATGGATAAGAAAAGAGCTAGAGCCGAGAGTTGGTAAGTATTTTGCAGGTATAGAGGATATAATTTTGTGACATGCGAAATACAATGGTGAGAAGAGAAGACTTTAAGGATAAGTGACTAAAGATTTTGGAATGACCCCATAGTATATTTATTCTTGATATAAAAATGTTCACTAACTCAAGTGTCAACATGGTTCCCTTTATGTATAAGTACGTTTGTAATAGTGAATTTTTGGTTTGCCTTGACTATGATGAAGACAATCCTATACTCAACATTTAACTTGGATGATATCTTTTTTTTTTTTATGACTTAAGAGGAAGGTGAGGTTGAGGAAAATGACCAAACAAACCATGAAGTGATGACATAACATGATAGTTAATTAGCAATGTCTTATTCAATGTTCCCTTCAAAAAAAAAAAAAAAAAGTGCAATCTCATTAGTGATGGTGTAACATCCCGCTCTGGCGCACTGAGAAAACTTATTAATTGAGGACACTTGCTTGCAAGTGATCTGGACTTTCTGATGTTAAAACATTTATACTTGATTATGATGCGTTATGATAGATGACATGATGTTTTACTATGTGATGTAGACAAGTGTTATTTGACTCAGTTGTATTGAGTGTGCAGGGTTTTGGACCTTGAGGATGCAGAGGCATCGGTGGAACCCCTTGGACTCCAGATTGAGTTAGGGAGTGTGCTTTTGGGTTGATTTATTACAATGATATTTCATTTGATTTGATGATATGATATTGACATGTTCTGACACGATTGTTGATGATGTAGGCTGACAATAGCTTTCCGACCAGACTCACATATGGAGTAAAGGGGCCACACACGATTACCAGAGAGGTTGAGGGAGAGGGGTGGACAACAGCCCTGCCACCGCCTACTAGCACTCCCGCAGTGGCTTGAACTGTAGGTTAACGATTACCTAGTTCGAGAGGATCCACGATGCCGTGAGGGCAGACTGCGACAGTCGCTCACGATGATTCTAAGGGGCGTGCAATAAGGCGGGGGCCTTATTCCTTATAGCCCTTAGTCTCCCACAAGTTCACCTGGCGGAGTGTTGACTCGAGGGGTTATAGATGTCTACCAATCAGTCCAGTTGGCGAGTGGCACCCTTGGAGCACGTGGTGCATCCTGAAGGGCACGTCGCGCAAAGGAAACGAACGAGGCGAGTGGCACCCTTGGAGCATGTGGTGCGTCCTGAAGGGCACGTCGCATTAATGTGGATGAAGGAAACAAACCTAAATATCCCTAAGACAATAACGCCCTAATAAATCCTTGAACAACTCCCCTAACCAAGTGTCGCCAGTTCAGAATATGGGTCCTAAGTCAAAAAACTTTTCTAGGGAAAAATTGTTAGTCTAACCTGAAAAAAAAATAAAAAATAAAATAAAAAAATAAACATAATTCAAGACTATACATTAAATATTCATTACCCCTATGAATTGCAACCTCCACCTAGTACAAGGAGTTTCCTTCAATAATTAAATGCATAACGCAATTCCTGCTTTATTTGAACTCATAAAGTAATTCCTTCCTTAATTGCATACATAAGGCCATTCCTCATTCCACAGTAATAAGCATGATAATTTATTATTATTAGTGAAGGTACTACTTTGCCCTAACATAATAATCAAAACTTAACCATTTCCTAATAACAATGCCATTATATTCTATCTCACAATAGCTTTGCCATTCAAATAACATTAAAATTTCATTCCCTACTAGCTAACACTAACAATACAGGTGCTAATAATAAAACTAAACAAAAAAAAAAAACCCACTTAAGCTATGATTTGAGTCTTCATAAAGTGTGTAGGGTAAAATAAAGATAATAAAGAAGGATTTAATTAATTAACTTGTGGAAGTATAAAAAGTTATGAATTTAAAAAAATAAAAAGGAAAGATTAATGAGCCTTTTAATAAAAGAAAGAAAATAAATATGGAGGGAAGTGGGGGATGAATGACACTTGTACAATGGATAAATTTAGGATGTTTTGATTAAAACTTAATTTAAAAAGGGGATTTAGGGAAAGTTTGGGGGGAAAAACTCTATAAATGAAAGGGAAGAGAAGGAAGAAGGGGGGAGGAGCTATTATGTATTGTTATGCTGTCAAAATGGGAAACTGGACTGATTGCTTGTGAGGAGTTGGGATTTTCTCAGCTGGATTAGAGTGGTAGCTCAGCTGTGGAGGTGAGCTGGGAAGCTAGGCATATCCTCTGGTTAGTGTGTGGCCCCTTTGCGGCTCGGGGGTCTAAGCAGGAAGCAGAGTACCCCTAGCGATTGGCTGGGAGGTACCGGTGAGGTCTCGACGGTTGGCGAGCAGGATTACACGGTGCGCGCAGAAGACAACCTAAGCAGGCGAGTCGGCAAAAAGAAAAAAAAGGTACGCTCTTTGTGGTTGAATGATAGAAGGATATAGGAAATATGATCAGGATCGTGTTGAAATGAATGGTTTAATACTTCTGCAATTATCTTTGGGTAAGGAATGAGAATACATGTTGCCTCTGCATTTTTGTCTCTGCGATTTACAAATGGCAGTAAGTAAATACCCTCTTATTGGAGGCGACCCCGACCTGGTTGGACTGGGAAATTTCCCTCCACGTCTGCCCTTTTATTTCAGCTGTTACCATCATCATTCATCATTTTTGGGTCTGCGCCTGTTTTTCTTTTTATATTCATCTTATCAAAAGCTACAAGTCTACACCGCACTGCATTGTACACCTACTGCGTCCCTTCCTGGAATTACACAGGGGTTTTGCTTAATTCACTAAGCACCACGAATCTGGGTAGTGTTCTCGCTAATGACTTTAGTTACGGGACAATGATTCATATGTTCTGTAAACGCTTGTTTTTCAGAAAATGTTAATATTCAGAATGTTAAACAGTCAGAGGAGATTTGTAACATCCCGCTCTGGCGCACTGAGAAAACTTATTATTTGAGGACACTTGCTCGCAAGTGATCTGGACTTTTATGATGATAGACCATTTATACTTGATTATGATGCGATTGACAGATGACATGATGTGTTACTATTTGATGTCGACAGATGCTATTGACTCAGTTTTATTGAGTGTGTAGGGTTTTTGACCTTGAGGATGCAGAGGCATCGGTAGAATCCCCTTGGACTCCGGACTGAGTCAGGGAGTGTGCTTTTGGGTTGATATGTTTACTATGATGTTTCATTTGATTTGATGTTTTGATGTTGACATTTCTGACATGATTGTTGATAATGCAGGTTGACGATAGCTTGCCGACCAAACTCACATATGGAGTAAAGGGGCCACACACGATTTGCAGAGAGGTTTAGGGAGAGGGGTGGACAACATCCCTGCCACCGCCTACTAGCACTCCTGCCGTGGCCCGAACTGTAGGTTAACTATTACCTAGTTCGGGAGGATCCACGATGCCGTGAGGGCAGACTGTGACAGTCGCTCACGATGACTCTAAGGGGCACGCAATAAGGAGGGGGCCTTATTCCTTAGAACCCTTAGTCTCCTACAAGTTCACCTGGCGAAGTGTTGACTCCAGGGGTTATAGATGTCTACCAATTAGTCCAGTTGGCGAGTGGCACCCTTGGAGCACGTGGTGCATCCTGAAGGGCACGTCGCACAAAAGAAACTTAG